>CM060114.1:26685303-26985303 GCA_030522415.1 Channallabes apus
TGACACATGAGGTCATGTGACACGGCGAACTTAGGTTTGAAGCAGAAATGTCCTTTGTGAATGGATTAGATTTAAGTTTAACTAGGAGCTTTAACTAACAGTAACTGAAATACAGGTTCTGATATCCTTCCTTACTTGTTTCAACGGCATGCTCCGGTTTGAGGCGGAAATAAAATTATACCGGCAAAACTACGGTTTAAAGACTGCGCATGCGCAGATCACACTCACCCTAATAAAAGTACATTGATCAAAATGAAATATTTCACTTTGGTTCCCTGCTGTAAATAGCATTCAACTAAAGTAAAAAAAAAAGATTCACCCATGAGCATAAATTAGACACTTTAGTTTAAAAGAGCAAATTAATATTTTTTTAACTAATGGAATGAGAAAAAACACATTAAACGAATGACAGCTATGGTTTACTTTTTTCAGTGCATCATCTCTTCATTTTAAATTTAATTGAATGATGAAGTTTCCTCCGGGTACTCCGGTTTCCTCCCACAGTCCAAAGATATGCAGGTTAGGCTAATTGGCGTTCCTAAATTGCCCGTAGTGATTGGGTGTGTGTGTGTGTATGTGTGTGTGCCCTGCGATGGATTGGCACCCTGTCCATGATGTACTCCACCTAGTGCCCGAAGTCTCCTGGGATAGGCTCCAGGTCCTGCGACCCTGAACACAGGATTAAGCGGTATAGAAAATGAATGAATGAATGAATGAATGAATGAATAAATGATGAAGATTAACTTAATTAAGAAATGGGAAGAAATGTTTTTCCTGCAACAGGTTGCAAAGTGCATAAAGATATAATTTCAAAACTGAATGATGTAATGATCTCAACAGCAACCTCATTTCCCCTCTTGTCTGTTCCAACCACTCAGCATTCAACATCACTAGTATACTAATCACCGACCGGCCTAAGTATCTGTCATCATCTGCACCTGTTTCCTGCCTTAAGTTAGAGGCTTTTTTATGTTTGAATGATTCATTGGTCACAGTGTGGCTTAACAAGCAAAACGTCTTGGGTTACTTTGCTGTAACCCTGTTCCCTGAAAAGGCGGGAACGAGATGCTGTGTGAAAATGCTATGGGAACATCTTGTCATGTTGCCGGTTGTGAAGCATGTGTGTATCAAACACGCCAAATTTTGGCTTATATAACCTCGGTCGGGTGACGTCATCTGATGAGACACACCTGCAGGTTATAAATAGGGGTGAACCGGAAACATTCCTCAGATTGATTTGTCTGAACGGACGTCCGGTCACGTAGGCAGTGCGGCATTGGGACGCAGCATCTCGTCAGCAAAGTAACCTGAGACGTTCCCTTTCAAAGGCTACACTCGATGCTGCATGAAAACGCTATGGGAACGAGAGTACCAACGTCTCCGCACTGCAAGTGTCTGGACCCCCAAGGTTGTGTAGCGTGTGCGCACAACGCCGAGAAGGTCTCAGAACTATGTCTGGGCAGCTGACTCGAGGACCCCTGAGCCCAGAGTAGCATGAACATCCAGACTAAAATCTAACAAATGTGTGCGGAGAGGACCGACCCTCCGCGTCACACACTTGCTGCAGGGGAATACCTCTTGCTAGTGCAATAGATGAGGCGATCCCCTTGGTTGAATGAGCCCTGATTTCTTGAGGCGAAGTGAGCCCACGTGCCTCATAGGAGAGGGCAATAGCATCTCTCACCCAGTGTAGTGGCGGCCGCCCCCCCCGGCCGCAAAACATGTAAAAGCTGCTCTGACTTACGCAATAGAGAGCAATAGCATCTCTCACCCAGTGTAGAGCCATTGAATAGGGATAATAGATCCAGAGTCAGAGAGTAGCAAAGGGGACATTTGTTGATCTTGCGAGGCAAAGAGGTCCACCTCTGCTACATGAAATCTCTCCCAGATTGACTGATTACTTCGGGGTGGGGTTTCCATTCCCCGTGTTTCAGAGATTGACTGGACAGTACAACTGCTCTCACATTCATATGCCCTGGAATGTAAATTGACCTGAGGGACAGGAACCTGGTGCGCTAGCTATTTAGCGGCGCGGGCACAGTCTGCCCTGGCAATTAATATATGAGACTGCCATAGTGTTGTCCCCCCGCATAAGGACATGGTGGCCTCTCAACTGCTGGAGGAAGTGCTTTAGGGCCAGAAATAGAGCCATCATTTCGAGGCAATCGATGTGCAGCGCGAGAAGAAGGCCTCTCCAGCTCCCTTGTGCTGGACGGTCATCTAAGACCGCACCCCAGCGCATGAGGGAAGCGTCCGTCGTTAGCATCTGCGAGGACAAGACGAACTTAGAGTGGGACCCAGAGTCAGAAACCGGGGTCTGAACCACATAGGAAGGGTATGAAGCACCTGGCGCGTAACCCTTATTGGGGATTGGCCCTAGAGTGAAATCTCCTGTCTTAGCCACAACTGAAATGCTCTCATGTGCAGAAGGCCCAAAGGTGTCACCGTGGATACAGCTGCCATGAGAGCTAAGATCTCTGAAATTGATGGTCACTTTCTGGTCTAGCTTAATCTCTTTGAGGGTGTTGAGAATGGATTCGACACGAGCGGGAGACAACTGTGCCTGCTTACGATCGAAACCCATGTGACACCCAAATCCTCAGAACAGGAAAGAGCACGCTTTTGTGATGTTGGGTCTCAATCCTCAGAAACAAAGATGAGCTAGGACGACATGCTGATGTCGAAGTGCTATCTAATGAGACTGGGCCAGCCAGTCGTCTATGTAATTCAAATACAAATGCCCTGGAGTCGTAAGAGCCAGAACTACATCCATGCATTTTATATATGTGCGGATGAGAGAGCTAGACCAAATGGAAGGACCCTATACTGGTAAGCTTCGCCCCCGAAAGCGAACCTCAGGAACCTCCTGTGTTGTGGCAATATTTCTATATGAAAGTAAGCGTCCTTCAATCGATCGTCACAAATCAATCGCTTGGTAGGATTTGAGAGCAATCACTTTAACAGTCACGGTTCCATGGAAGTGGAGACCACGCCATTGAAACGCAGAGGGTGATATGAGAACTGAATCCAGTAGTTTCTCTCTACAGCGCTTAGTACCCAAGGAGATATACTTGGTAGTAGCTTCCACGCTGCCAGTTTCTGAGAAAGGGCAAAGGTCTCGGCGGCTTGGTTAAACGGGGGGATGTTAGATGTTCGGCATCCTGAAGCATGGCAGGAAAGAACCGAACAACTAACACTTTATTGGAGACTGGTGTTGCCCAATACACCAGTGGTGGCGGAGCAAAACACCGATCTCCTGGGGGTGTCAGGGAGAACACTTCATTCTTGAAAGGAATTCTGCATGCCTCTCCCAATTGGGGGGCCACCAATACGCCCTATCTGAAGAGCCCCGCCAGCGCGGCCTGGTAGGCCTGCAAAACCCTGCCAAGGCCTGCCATGGTGTGCAAAGGAGCACCAAGCTGACCTGCTGTCTGAAAAGCTTTTCCCTCCAGGGAAGATGAAAGTCTACACAGCTTGAAAGGAAGTATTAGCTTTTCAGGAAGGATGATGTCCCAGGAGAGAGAGCCTGGAAGCGTCTCTTCTATCTGGGCGTCATCATATAACTCCGAGCACTTTAATCGAAGAAGTAAAGTGTAGAGATTGCCCTCTGATATGGATTATCACACACGGAGAGATATCTCGTTTAAAACTCTGCCATATCGGTGAGTTAAACACTTCTTATTTTGATGGTTCAAACACAGACACACTCAACACAACTGGGTGAAGACGAAGAATCTGAGGAATGTTTCCGGTTCCCCCCTATTTATAACCTGCAGATGCGTCTCATCAGATGACGTCACCGGACAGAGGTTATATAGGCCAAAATTTGGCGTTTGATACACACATGCTTCACAACCGGCAACATGACAAGATGTTCCCATAGCGTTTTCACTCAGCAAAGGGAACATATTTCTCTGAAACTGCTCAGGAACAGGGACTGGACTGAAAATAAGAGCCAAAAAAATTATTCAGAAAAATTGCTCAGGAATTCTGAACAACTATTCCTCAAGAGTACATTAAAATTACAAGAAAGTCTGGCTCTTCGGCAGCAAATGAGAAATGAAAGAACGCCGGATGGCTCAAGATTTTTGTGCAGAACTGGATATTTCATCTTTAAGTTCCCAATAATAATAATATTAAAATGAAGAGGAATATTGACATTTTTAAAATACTGTCCTTACCCTTTACCTACCAATGAAAAACATTAGTTTTTAACTTATTATCAGTAATTATTATTATTATTATTATTATTATTGTCGATCTATAAACATCTATCAATAGGCCACTGTTTCATATTCACTTGTAATGTGCCTGTCAGAAGGGCTGGCTAGAAATCTACTTTCTCCAGTAGAAATCTACTTTCTCCGCTGGCTAAAGATACTTTTTTCAGACCACTATATAAAATTATTTTTGTTGTGTCTGTGAAATACTGTAGCTCTAATTCTAAGGTTGTGTCTGGGCGAGTGTGAAATTGTAAATTGGCAGGAGCAAACTGAACATGTTAAACAATCTTCACATGCATCATCATGAACTTGAAAAAATTAACTTAAATCCATACATTACCCTTGCACCCCTAGTTTTCTACCATATCTCAACCATGTTAATGTAAAGGAGTATTTTCACTAAAGTGAAAGAAGACGGTGGTGCAGTGGTTAGCACTGTCGCCTTGCACCTCCAGGGTCCGGGTTTAATTCCTGACTTGGGGCTGTGTGCATGGAGTTTGCATGTTCTTCCTGTGCTTGCTGAGTTTTCTGCCACAGTCCAAAGACATGCAGGTTAGTCTGCCGTTTCCAAATCGCCTGTAGTGTGTGAATGGGTGTGTGAGAGTGTGTACCCCATCTTGTGCCCCAAGTCTCATAGGATAAGCTCCAGGCCACCATTGACTCTGTAGACAGGATAAAGCCGTAACGAGTGAAAGAAAGGAGATTATTCATGTCTCAATTCCCATAATGTTATGCATATTGTATCAACAAACCACATCTCATGATCTATATCCACTTTTCACTGGACTCCCACAAATAGCTCAGCATTTACACATTCATTATTCATTCTTGCTTTTGTTAATATTGTTAACATTGTTAATATTGTTAATATTGTAAACATTTTCTCTCATGTTCCTTAATTCTGACCCTACAGTACTTATATTTGAGTTACTTTTTTCAATGTTCTCTGAGTAAGTTTTTCCCATTTGCTTTCTGTCTAAATCTAATTTCTGATTACATACACCCTGGTTTCATCATGAACACTGATCTGTTTCTGCACCCGAAGCAGTTGTTTTTTTACAGTGATACCTTCATCCCTTTGACATTTCCTATACATACCTCTTTCATCTCCTCTCTTCCTCCTGATTTCTCCACTCCATCTTCCTACTTTCTCCCATGGATATTTTTATATTGTGCAACGAACCTCTGGTGTCACTAAAGGATGGCATAAGTGACGTGTTTTTGGCAGGAACCTGACTCACTATTTTAGCAGGACCCCATACTGCGCTGAAAATGTCAAAATGATTAAAGGGTGTTTACTTAGTCAGGAGAAGAAAATAGAGAAGGAATTATAAGCAGACTGCTACAGTGAACATTGAAACCCAGTGAAAAATATCACATCAGATACGTCCCAGATAAAAACTGCTTAGATTTCTGTTCACTGTGGTTCACTATAACCTGATTAAAATTTTCATGCAACTAAATTGACTGGCCATAAACCTGTTCAGGATCATAATAGTTTTGACTGATGTGTAGCTGCAGATTTGGTGCTGCAATTCTCAAGTGATAACCACTACTTTGTAAAACGCAACTGGTAAACATAAGGCTAGACAGATAGATTTAAGTATATGTTTATCCAGATGGGGAGTTTGGAGACATACAGTACTGTGCAAAAGTCTGAAGCCACCTCTCATTTCCTCATACTAAATTAAATGATGTAGATTCAATTAAAAAAATGTTTAATTTTACATTTTAAAAATTTTTATGGTGGCAAAATGCAAAGTGTTTAAAGATACACGTTTAAAAAATGTGTTGTTCATGTAACAACCTCAGCAGCGACCTCATTTCCCCTCTTGTCTATGCCGACTACTCAGCATTCAGCATCATCAATGTACTACTCACCGGTCACTGGTTCATGCCTTAATTTTGATATTTTCATGCTTGAATGATTCATATGCCATGGTATGGCTTACCAAACAAAAATTCCTCTGAAGTTGCTCAGGTACAGGGACTGGGCTGAAAATAAGAGCTAAAAAAGTTTTTCAGGAAGCCTAGACAACTGGGATATCAGGGGTGGCTCATGACTTTTTGCACAGTATTATAAATTTTGCACAGTCACCAGAGTTCAGGATCCAACACACAACCTTGAACTAGACTGAAACTCTATCACTGTGCCAACTAATGGAGCTAATGCATGTCTGATTAAATGTTTTTTTTTTAATTCATTGTCTATACCGCTTTATCCTGTATTCAGGGTCACAGGGGGCCTGGTGCCTATCCCAAAAGAGTTAAGGCATGATGTGGGGTACACTGTGGACAGGGTTACAATCCATCACAGGGCACACACTCACTATGGGCAATTTAGGAACACCAATTAGCCTAATCTGCAGGTCTTTGGAAGGAAACCAGAGTATCCCACAGGAAACCCACAAAGAACAAAAGGGCCCAACAGTGGTACCTGGGTGGTGCTTAAGTTTGAACTTGTGACCTCATGTTTAGAAGTCCAACACCTTAACCACTGAGTTAACTTTTACAGAACGTCTATGTATGCCGAATATTGTATTTCACCACATGTGAAAAATAAGTTCTGATTCTTAGAAAGAAATGTTTATCTTGAAATCACAAAGTAAAAAAAAAAATTGTCTCTGAGAAACAGTAATTGAAGGAGCCCTTCCACAATGCCACGGCCATTTTTCAATTTCTAGGAGCGGTATCTGGACCTGTCATACAATCTGAAAGACATTTCGCTTTTCTGAATTGAAAGTGATGAAACCACTCAGATGAGTGAAGAAATATCAACAAATCCATTCGACTTAAATTCCTACCACAAGATATCAATCCACAGGAGAGCAAACAACCCTAGCCACTTTGGGACGGAAAGATGGATCAGATCATTCTGCCATTTATGTGTACAGCGCATAAGATTTACACCATGATGCAAGCAATCCCAAGCAGAATAAAACTGTCCCCCATCAACAGTGACATCTTAACAGCATGCAGTATTTTCCTTTGCGTCAGTGAAGAAGAACTCTGATATAATCATTCTAATAAATATGAGGCTGTTGTGAAGGACTGCGTAAAGATGGTTCGTTTTTGTGTGCCGGTGGATAAGAAATGAAAGGGGATTAACAATTATTATGTTTACGTACAGTAGGATGTTAGAAATCTTAAAAAGTTCTTCTTCATTCATCTTCTATACCGCTTTATCCTGTATTTAGTGTCGCAGGGACCTGGAGCCTATCCCAGGAGACTCTGGGCACGAGGCAGGGTACACCCTGGACAGAGTGCCAATCCATCGCAGAGCACACACACACACTCATTCACACACTATGGTCAATTTGGGAACGCCAATTAGTCTAATCTGCATGTTTTTGGACTGTGGGAGGAAACCGGAGTACCCGGAGGAAACCCACCAAGCACGGGGAGAACATGCACACAGAGACGGGAATCGAGCCTGGCCGGGAATCGAACCCGGACCCTGGAGGTGCAAGGTGACAGTGCTAACCACTACACCACTGTGCCGCCTTTTTAAAAAGTTGATTAAGGTTGATGGGAGTGTTGTGGATGTTTTTGAAAGAATATTTGTGGATGATGTGACGTTGCAAGCCGGCAGATGAGTTTTTTGAATTACTGATTGTTGTTATGCATGTCAACTTTAAGTCTCAAAGATAATCCTGTAAGACTAAAAAGGACCTTGCCATCATTTTGTCGTCAAAAATCATAATTTTGCAAAACCTTCTGATTACAAGAACAGTACTTCTACCTGCCCGAGCCCACTCAAGCTACACTTTTCCTGGAAATATACTGTACAGTAGTCATTAACAAACTGAATGCTTCTTATTACATTTGCATGAATGTGATTTTTATTGTATATTTTTATTCATTATTATTATTATTATTATTATTTTGCATTTCTCAGTCTCTCAATCACTTATTTATTCTCTATACCGCATCTTCTGTACAGGGTTTTGAGGCCTGGATTCTATTTCAGGGGCCTCGGGGCAAAAGGTGAGGTACACCATGGATGAGGTTGCCAATCTATCTATCTTTTGCATTACTATGTTTATAGGGGTCTGGTTTGAGCAATACAGAGTATAATATTTTTTTCAGCACAACCTAGGCAATATGATGAAATAAATTTTATTTCATTTTAACCACAAACCATAAACATGACTGAGGGAAAAAAAAGGACAAACAGGCAAATAAATACCACAGACACATATGATCACATGTTTTTATGTTATGTTTCTGAAAAAATAAATAAACAAAAATAATAATAATAATATGAGCATTTTGTGAGTTCTACATTTTTGCGATGTCATTCCCATAATCCTGTATCAGTAAAATTCAAACATTTTAAAAGCAACAATCACTTTGGTACTACATGACATATCCAAACATCCAAACACAGTTTGACAACTGAAGACTCCCTCGTCGACACACACCTGCAGACTTCAGCATAATGAGGGCGCATATATATATTTTTTTCAACCCATCACTGACCAACGTTCTGTTTCCAGCACAGATCCTCGCGTGCCGCTTGAGATTTAAGGGTTAACATCTGAGACTTAAAAACTTTCCTTCCTTGAGTCAGCTATTAAAGGTGGAAAGCGTATTTGTTAGCTGCACAGCATCCCCACGTTCGACAGGAAGTTGCACCATCTTGAAGATCAAGGGAAGAGGAGTTTGTTTTTGTGTAGTTGATGCCTCTGAAGTTGCCAGATTCTTTTCTTTAGAAGAAGCTGCCAAGATGGGTTTTTTCATGGCGTCTACAGTAGACCACTGCCTTCAAGCACTTGACTCACAGTCCCCAGCAAATAAATAAAAACATATAGCATGTAGTCTATATTTACACATCAGGTCCGGATAAGGATGTGTATATTAAATCCCAGTATTAAATCCCCCTAATTTATAATTAAATTCATCCATTTTTATACACTTGTGTTCACTTGTTTATCAGATAACTCACCATTTTCTAATGAGTTTTGGGAGATTAAAATGCACAGTTCTTTGTTACTGGACTTTAAGCCTATAATAACGAAGCCGACATCTCAGTGAAATTGGAGTTAATGATGAACTAAATGCCAAAAGAATTAAAATCAACCTTTTTTTTAATGGAAACCTTTATTTCACTATTACACAATAGCAAGCCATTGAATTAATTAAACCTCAGTAAACCTATAACAAAAATACAACGTTAAACATAAAAACGTAGGTGTCAAGTTTAAGAAAAAGCCAAAAATCAAGCAAGCCTGTAATTTTTTTTTTCTTCATAGAAATGGAAATTAGCAATACTGCAGAGAATGGCTAATGGATTGAGTCATGCCCATGGATTGATGAACGTGGCTATTTTACAATGGAATGCATGGACGTCTGGATTCTGATCGTTACAATTAAAGCCTTTCCCTTCATGCATCAGGAATCTCTGTCTTGCAGTCGAAGTGAATAAATCTGAGTATCAAAAGCACAAGCTGTTCACACTGCCGGTTGATTCTGATACACGTGATCCAATACGGTGATCGATAGCTGAATCTTGCAAGTTTGTTATGTCTGTTTGATGCAGTACACGTGAGACAGTAGGAAGAAAAACCTGAAGGTGTACATACAGGCAGGAGCAGAGTGGCCGAAAGAGAGAGAGATAAAGAGGAAGCAAGAGAGAGAGAGAGAGAGAGAGAGAGAGAGAGAGGAAAAAATCGAGGAGATAGAAAACAAGAAAAGGGCAGTGAGATACAGTAGACAGTTGCTTTTTGAATGGCACTAGAGGCACAGAGGATCCACAGAGCAACAGACATGCCCGTTCTGTAGAGAGAGAGAGAGAGAGAGAGAGAGAGAGAGAGAGAGCGAGAGAGAGAGAGAGAGCAAAGAAGTCAAACCGAAAATATCAGTATAGAAAACTTGACACTTAAAGCATTATCACGCCCTTTAGAAAAGCTTGGTGTTTCTTTGTCTGTTGTATGAATGTGTGTAGGTGTGTGTAGGAGTGTAAGAGCCAAGACAGTCTCAATAAGAAGATCAATTTGCTTTTGACTCTGGAGACCTGAGACCTCCACACCATTTAATATGGTTTCATAACTGTGACTTTCATCATCTTGGGTCAGTTTGCTGCTTTTCTAAACATAAAGCTTGGGCCCAAAATAAATACACTGTCAGTTACATGTCTTTTTTTAAATACGTATACATATATAAATCATCTTTGTGACCATATGTTCCTTTTTCATACTGTGAACTTCTCCATCTCTTGCGATCATTTGCATTTTAGTCTGATGAACTGTGTCTGGTAGTATTTCGAGTGATTTTTGGAAGAACAGTTGTGGACGATGTCGGCAGAGGAGACAATGTTTTATTAATGAAGATTTTGCGTTATTGATTGTTCTCATTAGCCATGACTATTTTGGATTTCAAAGGGACTCCTAGAAGACTAAAGAAAGGCTCATCATTCTGTCATGACTTGAAAACCATTTTGAAAACCTTCTGATTACACTGATCATTCATAACAATACAGCTATTAATACTACAACCACCTTCTTTTGACTTGTTTGCCCCATGCAGCTCATGGGTGCTCCATCAGATTGAGCTCTGGGGAGTATGGAGGTCTTGGGCTCTTTCCCTGTTGTGGTGTTCCTGAGTGTTCTACAGGTACAGTAGTCCCTGTCTATCGTGGCCAGCATTGATTATTTTAATAAAAACTTGTGCTGCCTTGGATCTGAGGGGACGGGGTGGCCTTTGGTCCTTGGGAGCCTATGATCCTGTCACCAGTTCACCTGGTGGTAGTGCTGATGTTATGGCTGATCAGTATATGAAAGTGTGAAAAACTCATCTATTTGTATAGACCTCAGTGTGAATAGAGAGCAACGCCTTAAAATGTTGGTCAATTCATTAGAGGAAATATGCAAAACAGAAAAAGCAGCTATTTATTTATTTATTTATTTATTTATGTGATCCTCCAAGGTTTTTAGTTAACGAATGAGTTTAAATGTACCTACATGTTACCAATTTTTCATGCATGGGTGTTTAGACAATCATACCCAGACACTTTTTTATGAATTAATTATGATTTAATTTAAAGTAAATTTAATTACAGATAAACGTACTGCTCAATTATTATTCTTGAATAAAATGAGTAAAAAAAAAAAAACCTTGGCTGTTATATAAAAGAATGGAATTGATTATGCTTAATGTGCAGCACAATGTAGAGAATATAATAATATTAACAACAATTATAAATGATAAATTATAGCGCTCCTGGAGCAGATAGGGTTAAGGGCCTTACTCAAGGGCCTAAGGGTGGCAAATTGCCGATGCTGGGGACCTTCGGATTAGTAACACAGAGCTTTCACCGTTTGAGCCACCCCTCCCCAAAATGTTTTATTTGTTTCCAGTTTGAGAATTTATGTTCAATTAAGAGACATAAACAGTCAATGCTAGTTGTTAATAGTATACAGTGGTGTGAAAAACTATTTGCCCCCTTCCTGATTTCTTATTCTTTTGCATGATTGTCACACTTAAATGTTTCTGCTCATCAAAAACCGTTAACTATTAGTCAAAGATAACATAATTGAACACAAAATGCAGTTTTTAAATGAAGGTTTACGTTATTAAGGGAGAAAAAAAACTCAAAATCTACATGGCCTTGTGTGAAAAAGTGATTGCCCCCCTTGTTAAAAAAATAACTTAACTGTGGTTTATCACACCTGAGTTCAATTTCTGTAGTCACCCCCAGGCCTGATTACTGCCACACCTGTTTCAATCAAGAAATCACTTAAATAGGAGCTACCTGACACAGAGAAGTAGACCAAAAGCACCTCAAAAGCTAGACATCATGCCAAGATCCAAAGAAATTCAGGAACAAATGAGAACAAAAGTAATTGAGATCTATCAGTCTGGTAAAGGTTATAAAGCCATTTCTAAAGCTTTGGGACTCCAGCGAACCACAGTGAGAGCCATTATCCACAAATGGCAAAAACATGGAACAGTGGTGAACCTTCCCAGGAGTGGCCGGCCGACCAAAATTACCCCAAGAGTGCAGAGACAACTCATCCGAGAGGCCACAAAAGACCCCAGGACAACATCTAAAGAAGTGCAGGCCTCATTTGCCTCAATTAAGGTCAGTGTTCACGACTCCACCATAAGAAAGAGACTGGGCAAAAACGGAATGCATGGCAGATTTCAAAGGCGCAAACCACTTTTAAGCAAAAAGAACATTAAGGCTCGTCTCAATTTTGCTAAAAAACATCTCAATGATTGCCAAGACTTTTGGGAAAATACCTTGTGGACCGACGAGACAAAAGTTTAACTTTTTGGAAGGTCCGTGTCCCGTTACATCTGGCGTAAAAGTAACACAGCATTTCAGAAAAAGAACATCATACCAACAGTAAAATATGGTGGTGGTAGTGTGATGGTCTGGGGTTGTTTTGCTGCTTCAGGACCTGGAAGGCTTGCTGTGATAGATGGAACCATGAATTCTACTGTCTACCAAAAAATCCTGAAGGAGAATGTCCGGCCATCTGTTCATCAACTCAAGCTGAAGCGATCTTGGGTGCTGCAGCAGGACAATGACCCAAAACACACCAGCAAATCCACCTCTGAATGACTGAAGAAAAACAAAATGAAGACTTTGGAGTGGCCTAGTCAAAGTCCTGACCTGAATCCTATTGAGATGTTGTGGCATGACCTTAAAAAGGCGGTTCATGCTAGAAAACCCTCAAATAAAGCTGAATTACAACAATTCTGCAAAGATAAGTGGGCCAAAATTCCTCCAGAGCGCTGTAAAAGACTCGTTGCAAGTTATCGCAAACGCTTGATTGCAGTTATTGCTGCTAAGGGTGGCCCAACCAGTTATTAGGTTCAGGGGGCAATTACTTTTTCACACAGGGCCATGTAGGTTTGGATTTTTTTTCTCCCTAAATAATAAAACCCCTCATTTAAAAACTGCATTTTGTGTTTACTTGTGTTATCTTTGACTAATAGTTAAATGTGTTTGATGATCAGAAACATTTTGTGTGACAAACATGCAAAAGAATAAGGAATCAGGAGGGGGGCAAATAGTTTTTCACACCACTGTATGTGTTGCCACTAGAATGAACTACATGACCATTAAAGGAGGTTATATGGTGTAAACAGGAAACATTTACATCGCAATTGTATATATTTTAATCAGTATAATATATTTTTGGTCAGTCAAGACCATAAATATTTGGACACATCTTCAATTTTTTTTATTTTAGCTGCCATTGTTCTTTTAGCTATTTTATTTATTTCAAATTTAATTACTTAGAGTATATAATAATGAGTGATACTTTAAATCTACACTGTGTAAGTCATCCCATTTTTAAAGGAAACCTGCTATGCAAAATTCACATTTTACACATTTTTAGTGATTCAGATGGGTCTTCAGTGTTTGTGTGTGTGTGTATAAACAACAAAAAGCGCATAAAAATGCATATAAAAGATAAATAGATGCATTAGTGAATAACTGTATTGTATGTAATTATATGTGTCTTACCTTGCACTGGCAGATAGAGCACTCAGTGCCATGTTTATTCCAGGTAGAGCCGCCTAAGCGTGTTGCACCGTATTCATCCACGCATGTTTTGGTGATGTCATTGTACAACGTGTCTGCCTGGCATGGGTCAGATATGCAACGAGGGCAGCACTCTCCCTCTGGCACCGCTACAAATTCACAGTCGGTCAGCGGAGTACAGGGCATTGGCCAGCAGTCCACCTCACCATGCTGCAACAGAAAGATATGGTATGTACCCACACTGTACAGGATGTTCTCACACACACACACATACCTGCATCAAAATCAGAAATCATATACAATAAATAAAGCATCGATCGTAGTCCTTTTCCAAACGCAGCTTCATAGTAGTTTCGGATTTCTGTTATAGATTCCTCATGTGAATTTATTCAGCAATTCAGTCTCTAGGGCTCTAAGGTACTAAACAGTACCACACACACAATAGGATGTCTATCCTCAGCAGCACAATTCTTTTAGAACGCTTTGTCAGAGTGTTCTTTGGACTCCTCATTCAAATATCATTACAGGTTTGCACGGGAAAAAAGCTCATTATATTAGGTCCCTGAAGGCAATAGGATTCTCAAAGGCGAAGGCATAAACTGTTTTATTCTGTTACTACAGGGTGTCCCACTAGGCTGAATACAAAGAGGATATACAGTATAATAGTTTTGAAGCAAGATGCCTTTGTAATTTTTTCAAAGATTTTGTACACAATTATGCAGATATATATATAACATATATAACAAAATTGGTACAGCATATAATATGGTGCCGAAGACTTCTGCACAGTACTGTATATACTGTGTATATGTTTGAACTTTTTTTCAAACATTTTACAGTATATATATATATATATATATATATATATATATATATATATATATATATATATATACAGTATATAGTAGTGTCTATACAGTACTGTGCAAAAGTCTTAGGCACCATATTATATGCTGTACCAATTTTGTTATATATGTTTATCATCTATGCATAATTGTGTACAAAATCATTCAGTATTTCCATAAATAACTTAAATAACTTTTCTCCAGCAAGCTCAGTACAACCTAACAGAGGTTTTATTTATAGTACTGTGCAAAAGTCTTGGGCACATACAAAAATATGGCATATGCAAAAGATGCTTTTGAAAACATTTCTGCATAAAAGAAACTTATATAAAGAGGAATAAAGAGGAATAAAATAAACAGTCAATATTTGGAGTGAAAACTTATTGTGTAAAATCAGGAGTTTTAGACACAGATTTGTGCAGTTTTATAAGAAAACAGCTGTTAGGTTTTACTGAGCTTGCTGGAGAATACGAGTTCTTCTGGTAACTTTGTCACACTCGCTCCTTTCTATTTTTATGCAAATTCCAGAAGTGTACATTAGGTTTTTTGTCTCCATCTGAAAACTGGTCTGTCTTGTACTATATATTTTTTTTTTCTTTACAACCATGCATATATTCTCCTGTAATGTTATTTATTTATTCATTTTTTTAAGTTATATATATGGAAATACTGAATGATTTTGTACATTATTATGCAGACATGATAAACATATACAACAAAATTGGTACATCATATAATATGATGTCAAATCTTTTGCACAGTACTGTTTTCTTCTTCTTCTTGTTTTTAATAGGCTTCATGACTGCCTTTGACTGAAGAAGATGAAAAAGAAGTGGTCATGGTGGACCAGGATTTGAAGTAACGCTTTAGAAGTACAGTATAGTTCATGCATAACACCAGATAAGCCTCATGAGCAGGAGAGACTTCATACTGTACGGGTTCCAAAGAAAATGCAATCATGTATCTTGTATTTTTTAATCATATTTGAATCTCCTTTGAATTTCCTAGTTATCCCTTTCCTATTAAACAGCACACTGTTTTAAGTTATAATGTATGTGATGTAATAGTTTTTCTCTGTCTTGCTCTTTCATCTGGCATCTTCTGCGTCTTTATTCTTCTATTCTGCGCACACACACAAATCCAGACTTTTTTTTCACACTTTTTTTCATCGTTCACTTCACTTTGTCTCTCACCAATGGCATTCTTTCAAGTTCTTCATTTCGTGTTTATTCTACCTCGCAGGGAACGGAATTAAAAAATGTAATATAACCAATGCGGCTGAGCGATACTTTTCGAGTCACATCTTTCTGCGACTACAACAAGCACAGAGTGACATGCTCACGATCAGTAGTACTGTATTTGTCGACTAATTAGATGTTTGTCTTTCTCTTTACTGTACAACATGAAATATGAACAAACAGGACAGAAAGCAATGCATGACAAACGACTATAATTGGAGAAAAAACAGAAAGTAAAAAAAATAACCGCATGATTCAAATATTTATGATTAAGTGATAAGTGATTTTTCACAAAAAAAATTAAAAAATCATTACCGTAATTTGCACAGCTCAAATAAACGGCATAGATGATATAGTACGTAAGGTTAAAATACAGCGAGCTGACAGAGCAAAGGGTGAGCTGTAAAGAAAGATGGTGCTGTAATGCCTTGGCAACCTCGAAACCATTAAGTACGTCAGGATATGAGAAACCAAAAGCGAGAAAAGCAACGAGAGCAAGAGAGGAACCTGTATCTGTGCCCAGATCGATATAACTCTAGAGATTTACTGTCTCTGTGCAAGCCGAACTTTATGATTCGATTTCGGCAGAGGGTTTTGTGAATAACGAGAAAAAGACAAATCCCCAGAGGAGGCCGAGCCGGAGCGGTGACGGTATCTGAAAGATCTGAGGCTGTGACTTGATGCACAAACTCCCTACACCTATTTATTTCTGCCAGATAGCCCCTCATTTTAAAGAGCTTGTTCTGTTATCGCTTCGTCCTCACTTTCTCTTCCATGTTCGATGCCGCACAGTGATTCTTAATTAAAGAACTGCACTTCAAAT
The DNA here is from genome assembly GCA_030522415.1 of Channallabes apus. Taxonomy (NCBI): domain Eukaryota; kingdom Metazoa; phylum Chordata; class Actinopteri; order Siluriformes; family Clariidae; genus Channallabes; species Channallabes apus. Next base: position 26,701,932 of record CM060114.1, read on the forward strand.
GACAACGCAACGGCTGGGATATAATGTAAAGGCTGGCAGGAAAGCTTGTCATGTAAAAACAACTGAAGTGTATATTTTTATAGTATATTCCAGTTAAAGAATTACCCCTTGTTTCGAACTTGTAATGTACGGAGAAATGAGAGAAAGAGAGAATGCAGACACTTCATTAGGTATACATTGCTAGTACTGGGTTGGACCCACTTTAACCTTCAGATCTGCCCTAATTCTTTGTGGTATAGCTTCAACAAAGTGCTGGAAACATTCCTCAAAGTCGTCATGCACTTGCTGCACATCCTTAATGCAAATCTCCGTTTCCACCACATCCCGAAGGTTGACTGGTTTGATTACAGGGAACTCATCGTTACGTGCAAGAAACCAGTTTGAGGTGATTTTTAGCTTCGTTCCATCGCGCATTATCCTGTGCTCATAAACAGAGGTGGGTAGTAATGTGTTACATTACTTAAGTAACTTTTTGAAGAAAGAATTACTTCTAGGAGTAGTTTTACTGCACCATACTATTTACTTTTATTTGAGTAGATTTGTGAAGAAGAAACACTACTCTTACTCCGCTACATTGAGCTACACTCGACTCGTTATTTTTCTAACCATTTATTCTACACATTAGATATTCTTTGTTTTTGCTCAGCCGGGGGATCTACTGTACCACGTGACTGTGTTCCACCAATCAGACGTAGCAACAATAATCACATGTAGTCACATGACCTCACACACATGCCATGGTAGACAGCGAAAGAAAACATGCCACGGTTATTTCAGCTGTTTTATTTACATGTTGCAAAAATATATATAATTAGCAAAGAAGCTAGAGGCTAAAATATAAATTTCTCATATTTGTTCTTCTGGACACAGTTTATGGTAACATGAGACATCTTGTACATGTTCTAATGTTATTTTCTTCCTTAATTTGCTATTTTGTTTCAATTATTTAGTTTTATTAATTTATTTTATTGTTTGGAAATGTCAGAATGCGTACATTATTTTATCATTTTGTCTGACTGATAACATAATTTCTAAAAAAAAAAGAAAAATTAATCAGACATTATGATGAAACAGTTACTCAGTACTCGAGTATCTTTTCACGAATACATTTTTGAGTATTATTTCTGATGACTACTTTTACTTCTACTTTAGTAATATTATTTTGAAGTACAGATACTCTTACTTGAGTACAATTTTTGGCTACTCAACCCACCTCTGCTCATAAAGGGATGGACATGATCAAGAACAATATTGCGGCATTTAAAACATGCAGAAGGGGCCCAAAGTGTGCCAAGAAAATATCCCCCACACCATTACACCACCACCATAAACCCGAACCATTAATATAAGGCAAGACAGATCCATGATTTCATGTAGTTCCTGCCAAATTCTGACCCTTACCCCTGAAAATCGCAGTAGAATTCGAGTCCAGGCACGATTTTTCCAATCTTCTATTGCCTAATTTTGCTGAGCCCATGTTAATCATACTGTAGCCTAAGTTTCCTGTTTCTATTCTCAGCTGACATGTGGATTATGGGACATGTGGGACTGGATGTGGTCTTCTGCTGCTGTAGCCCGTCTGCTTCAAAGTTTGATGCATTATGTGTTCATGATGAGATGCTCTTCGGTATACATCAGTTGTAACTAAAGGTTATTTGATTTACTGTTGCCTTTCTATCAGGTTGAACAGTCTGGCCATGCTCCTCTGACCTCTGGCTTCAATCAGGCTTTTTCACCCAGAGGACTGACGATCACCGGATATTTTCTCTTTTTTAGACCGTTCGCTGTAAACCCTAGAGAAAAACCATGTAGCAGTTTCGGAAATACTCGTACCAGCCCATCTGGCACCAACAAGCATGGCACGTCCAAAGTCACTTTCAATCTCTTTCTTCTCCATTCTTATGCCCAGGTTTGAACTTCAGCAGATCGTCTTGACCATGCCTACTGTACATGACCAAATGCATTAAGCTCCTGCCATGTGATTGGCTGATTTAGATCAGACAATTGCCTAAATGAACTGACATTCCTGATGATGTGTCTGGTGAGGGTATAATCTAGCAAACTGACATATAAAACATTTCACCAACCCCTCACCAAAACCCTGAACCTTGCCCTTCCAATAGTGATAAATTAATGTGCTGCAGTGATATGTTAACGCATCCAGTCACTATAAGGTTGGTAATAATTTTCAATACAAAACAGAAAATCTCCAATGGAATATGTCAAATGTCAACAACGTTCTTCTCATTTTCTGGGGCTTAATTTATCTATTTCTTCGTAATATATTCATTCATATATGGAACACTAATATTGTGCAAATATTACAGTATATCTTTCTATTTGCTGTTTAATACACCTTAGCAGTTTCAGCATATTTTTAATATCATAACTGCAAATCAGAGGTAGCCTGCAGGCAGAAATATCCGGACCTGATACTTTTCAAACAAGCTACAATTGGATTTAAGCACTTCATAAATAATGGAACTTTCTAATCTAATTTTGGTAGAAAATCTGTGAACAAAACTTCCTGATGTAATTTTATAGATAAAGGAAATAATAATGAAGGCTTGGTACTCTCTAGTCACTATCAAGCACAATATTATCACCTCTATTCCACCTATATTCAACATATATCATTATAGATTTGCATGGTACAGTAAGACTTTAATAATTATGTGCAAAAATTCAGGTATAAAATCTATACCTTGGATTTTTGTTTCCTGAATTTTGCACACAATTGCTATTTTCTTATTGTATTGTACTAACGATATAAAATTTGTTCAATCTGGGCGGCATGGTGGCTTAGTGGTTAGCATTGTCGCCTTGCACCTCCAGGGTCCAGGTTTGATTCCCGCAATGGGGTCTGTGTGCATGGAATTTGCTTGTTCTCCTAGTGCTTGGTGGGTTTCCCCTGGGTACTCCGGTTTCCTTCACAGTCCAAAGACATCCTTAGACTAATTGGTATTCCCAAAATGCTCATAGTGTGTAAATGAGCTGAGCTTGTGAGTGTGGGTATGTGTGCTATGGTTCGGCACCCCATCCAGAATGTGCCCTATGTAAGTCTGCAGGGATAGGCTCCAGGCACCCATTGACCCCGTATACAGGATAAAGGGATATAGACGATGAGTGAGGTGAGATATGTTGAATGTTATACTGTTGTCCGGTCTACTTCGCATCCCGTTCCATCCAAATCAATCAATCTATCTATCTATCTATCTATCTATCTAATATACATTGCAGGGTTAACACAATTTACACTGCTTTAGACACATGTAAACATTTAAATTGTCTGTTTTCTCTGTGATGCATCTGCATTTCAAGCATGGATGGATGGATGGATGGATGGATGGATAGCTGGATGGATGGATACGTCATTGTTCCTAAAGGACATTCCAGACATCCAGTAGCAATGATGAAAGTGCTGCAACGAAAGTTTTGTAGATTTGATTGCACACTGTATATCATGCAAATCGTTACTGAACACAGATTAAAAGTGAGAGCTAAATCTACAAGAATATATTTATAGTTCTGGGTACCAGAATAAGTAACCTGCTTTGTATTCATCAATGTACAGAAACAGTTCGTACTCTCACTCATTCACTCATACTGTACACTCACTATATACAGTATGTCCATACTCCATATTCTATGATTATCCTGCACAGGGGTCTTGGATCCTATCCAAGCGGACTCGGGCACTAGGCGCACTGTAGACAGGATGCCAATTCACCGCAGGGCACCCAAGCACATATTCACTCATATTCAGTACATTAGGGGGAATTTGGCAACTTTAATTAGTCTACTCTGCACATCTTTGTACTGTTTGAGGAAACCAGTGTAACCAGAGGAAACTCACCAATGGGTCCTACAAAGCTGCAGGTGCGAGGCCTTTATTACGCCACTGTGCCACCAATACCTGTTTTTAGTGATTTTTATGTGCAAATAGGAGAAATGTTTACATTTGCTCCATTGTTGAACCCCAACTCTTGAATCCTCTTTGAAAATCTAATTTGTCACAGTTGACGGTCTCCCACTGCGTGGCTTGTCATCAATGCTGATTTCCCATTCTTTATCCATCTGTGCACCCTGCTCATCTCAATGGTGTCATCTCTGTAAATATTCTCTGGGAGAAGCTCAGCTGCGACAAAGGGAATTTTCAGAGAGGATTCAAGTGTTGGGTTCTCTGACGGTGCAAAAGCGTCACCTGTAATGGACAGAGGTGTCAAGTAACGAAGTACAAATACTTCGTTACCTTACTTAAGTAGAAATTTTGGGTATCTATACTTTACTGGAGTAAATTTTTTTTTAGCCGACTTTTTACTTCCACTCCTTACTTTTTTAAGCAAATATCTGTACTTTCTCCTCCTTACATTTTAAAAATAGCCTCGTTACTCTATTTTTATGATCAGAACGCGCACCCCCAACCCCCTCCCCCTGTCACATGATCAGAACGTGCACCCCCCGCCGCATGATCAAAACACGTGACCTTAATGCTTTTTCCCCCCCTCGCGTTACTTTTACTTTTATACTTTAAGTAGTTTTGAAACCAGTACTTTTACACTTTTACTTGAGTAAAAAGCTTGAGTTGATACTTCAACTTCTAAAGAAGTCTTTTTAAACCCTGGTATCTATACTTCTACTCAAGTAATGAATGTGAATACTTTTGACACCACTGGTAATGGAGACCATGTTAAGTGGTACGTTGGTATTAAGGAAGAGGTTCTCTACCGACGTGCAATGTGAACAACCTATATCAGTTATTAAAAAGTTATTAGTTAAAGTTTGCCTTACTTTCGGTTCTCATCGTGGTACAGTACAACACTTTTTGGTACCTCGTGTCATCTGGTATGGGTTGTTAGTATATAAGCATTTTTTAGACACGTGAATAAACAAGCTCTGTCCCTGTCTGACATCTTGCTCCAGTGTTCTCATCGAGGCATTATTGATTTTAACCGAATCTATTACTGGAGAACCTAAACATTAACTTTAAATGGTTTGTTTTTGTTTCATTTTTATTCATCAAGCATCCTTTTTGTGGAACGAAAACATCCTTTCTGTAAGTAGATTCTCCAAGACCAGGAGCTGTCTCTCACTTTGCATAAAACCAATCAACAATTTTTCATTTTGATTTATACAAAGGCAGTGAGATGTGTCTATTCCGCTTATTTAGAACTACAACGGCAACAAATATTTATCCTTGTGTATAATTTGCATGTTTATGTATGGTAATTTACATGCAGTAAAAAAAAAACCTATACATGCATATGATGTTCATGCATTTTAATGCTTTAATTAGTGCGTGAAATGAGCAGGAATAGGAAGGCTGTGCTGTTAGTGTATGTATGCTGACAGATGGAGACTAATGGAGACATATTAGAGGCACACTGTCCTTAGAGAATGTATGAGATGGAAATCATTAAAGTGGTAGCCTTATACTGGAAAAAGAAATGCATGTTAAACAGTATTATACAGTGGGTATAGAAAAGCCCATTTATACCATTCTTTTCAGGCTACAAAAGAACCCAAATTAATTTTTTTTAAAAGAGGTGATTCTTTTCAATACCCACTGTAGATTCTACCCTGTAGATAGCATGATGCTGCTTTGGTATGGTATCTAAATTATGAATAATATTAATTCTGCACAGCAACTAAAGTTTGCATTCTATCCATGAACCTCTGTAGTCCAACTATAGAGGCGAGTGGTGAGCATTGTATATATTCCCATTTGTTCAACCATGGTAGGACCACCAGTCAACATTCATAAACAATCTGCATATGTTTGGGCGAAGAAGCAAACACGGAGGAAACCCCCCAAGCACAGGGAGAACATGCAAACTTCATGCACACAGACCCGACATGGGAATCGAACCCAGGACCTGGAGCTGCAAGGCGACAGTGTTAACCACTAAGCCACCATATCAAAAGTTTACCACGTCTAAAATCACTCTAATGTCTTTGATGTGGCAAAAAAAATAAATAAATAAATTAATTAATTAATTAAAAAATGCAGCAAATTCGTTATGTGTTATAGAATTAGCACTTTGGGGCTTTCACGAAAGGTAGTGTTAGCATGCTAATTAACTCACTATGCATTGGCACTGCTGGCACTTCTCCACCCAAGTGTCACCGCTGTTGTAAGTCAGGAGGCCGTTGTAGAGCACGCACTGCGAGCTGAGACGAGGGTCGCACTCCGGACAGCACGAGACGTCCACTGTGGGGTTCCCGCAGTCACACACCATCCTCCTACACATCACCAAGCCTGACTATGAAGAGAAAAGTAACAAAAATTATTGTTATATAAATCCTACAAATTAAACACTAATTATTATTGTTGTCAATCACTATGATAGATTTAAATTTAAGATGTTTTTCACTTAAGAAGTGGACTTTACACAGCACTAAAATGAGACAAATGAGACAAAATGGCAAGTAATCATTAGAAGAAGAAGAAGAAGAATATTATTTATTGTCACATGTACTTTTTTTACAGCACAGCGAAATTTCTTCTTCGCATATCCCAATTAGGAAACTGGGGTCAGAGCGCAGGGTCAGCCAGCTTACAGCGCCCCTGGAGCAGATAGGGTTAAGGGCCTTGCTCAAGGGCTCAACAGTGGCAACTTGCCGATGCTGGGGTTCGAACCCCCGACCTTCCGATCAGTAACCCAGTAACCCACAGCCTTAACCGATTGAGCCACCACTGCCCTGTATTGAATATTCTTATATATGAATATTCTTCTTCTTCTTCTTCTTCTAAAGAAAGGGACCGTAGAAATCAGGGAAAAGTAAGTGCATTTCCACACAGATAACGTGAAGGGAACTCACATACTGTAATTGGGACTAAACGGCTGTTTGTCCATGAGAAAACCACTTGTTATTGAGACTATTCATAAATATATATTAAAAAAACGTATGCATATGGAGCGATGGAAAAAGGTCATGTGATCTGATGAGTCCAGATCGACCCTACCCTAGAGCAATATGTGCATCAGGGTAAGAGGAGAAGTGCATGAAGCGATTTACCCATCATGCATAGCGTCCTGTAGGTCTGGGGTTGCTTCAGTTGCTCAGGTCTAGGCTCAGCAACGTTATGTGGCAATAAAATGTTAAACGTCAGCTGACGACCTGAATGTACTGAATGACCAGGTTATCACTTATACTGTACTGTATGGAGTTTTTTCCCCTGGTGGCCTAGGGATATTCCAGGACTCAAATTGTGAAAAAGTGGTTGTGGGAGCATGAAAAATCATTTTCACATATGAATTGTCCACCACACTGCTTACAGTAAGCTAAATGTGCAAAAATACTGTACACATTGTTACTGATATCTTTAATTTCAATTCAATATGGAATGTTTTAAATGTATTTCTTCCTTTCTTTCTTTATTCACTTATCCTGATTTATATTCTCTAATATGGTTATTAGAGAATCAGAGCATATCCAGGGAACTCTGGGAATGATATACCCCCTTGGATGAAATGCAAGTCTTTCACATGGCACATTTGCATAAATACTGTACAAACTAAATCAATCCAGAAAACCTGGAGGAAACATGCAAAACTCCACAAAGACATTAACCTGATGCAGCAACACTACTACTGTAACTACACCAACAACCCTTCCCATTTGGTCTGGATACACTACCAGTCAAAAACTTTGGACAAGCCTTCTAACTCCATGGTCTATCTTGATTTGCATTTCTTTCTACATTGTAAAACAATACTAAAGAGATCCAAAATAGGAACTAATCTCCTTTGAACAGTTGCTATTGAGATGTGTCTGCTACTGTACTGTATGCTCTGTAAAGCCGAGAGTCTGAGGTGCAGATTTTTGAAACTGGTAACTCTGCAGCAGAGGTAAGTTTTGGTCTTGCTTTCCTGGGAAGTTCTTCATGAGAGACAGTTTCATCATGGTGCATCATGGTTTTGCAAATGCACTCGACACAATTCTGCTCTTACAAGAACTGTTCCAGAACAGCTGACCTTCATGTCATTTATTGTTGTTATTACTTTCATTTAATAATGCCGTATGTGTTATTTTATAGTTTTTAGATTTCCAGTATTGTTGACTGGTGCAGTAGATCTAAAACAGATAAGCAGATTAGAGAAAGACAAAGGTACACTGTGTACACTTCCTGTTAGATGTACTCACCTGACAGGAGCAGACGGCACACCTGTCCTCATCCAGCACCCAAATCTGCCTATTGTGTTTCACCTTTCCATCATGAAAACAGTCGCCTGTGCAGTTCTTCCCATGAGGACACCTGCAGTCATAACCACCGTCCATGTTAAAGCACACTGTGTCGTTAGGACAGCTGTGCCTCCCTGTCTCACATTCATCAATGTCTGCAAAACAGTCAACAAATCTGTGTGTCAGAAACAAAGGATATAGAAATTTTCAAATGAATACTAAAATACATTATATAAATCATATATATAGTATATGAATAGCATTACATATCATGATCAGGGACTCTGACCAGAGGATAACAAGAGAACATATCGCATAACATTTTTAAATAATATGACTTACCTATAAAGGTACAAATTGTTTTTACTTTAACAAGTTTAATTACATTTAAAAAAGCATACATTTGCATAATTATTTACCCCCTCCTGCTTCCCCCAAGCCATCACTTTGTAAAATCACCTACTGCTTTAATTAGAGCTGAAACTCTTCTCAGATATCGGTCTATTAGCTTCAAGCTGTCAGATTGTACTGAGACATCTGTCAAACAGCAATTTTCAAATCTTGCCACCGGTTATCAATCAGATTGATTCCAGGTTTCGGTTTTAAACCCTTACAGTCCAGCTTCAGCAGAGCTCAGGTCCTACTGTAATTGCCCTGTATTTGGCTGCAATTACTGTCCACCCTGACCACTTTCCCAAAACATTATGTTCCCACCACTACTGTATGCTCATTGGTCTCAGTGATGAACAGCATTGTGTTTCTGCCAACCATAGCACTTTGTGCCAAAGCCAAAATGTTCAATCTTCTCAGAGCTGAGAGTCCACATTTTGTTCATATTTACACTCAATGGGATTTCAGATGACTTGTGTGTCCAGGGTATGGTTGTCTTGTGAGTGCATTCAGCTATCTGATCATTCAGCTATCTGAGGTACCAAATCAAATGTAATATTTCAGCAGTACAATCTTCTCGCAACAGCAGACCATTTGTCTCCATCTAATTTTGCCTACCACATCTTCCTTTGTCACTCCAACCTCCTCCATGTCCTCCCTCACCGCATCCTTAAACCTCCTCTTGGGATTTCCTCTTTTCCTCCTGCCTGCTATGTCCATCTTTGACCCCTTGGGGCATCACTCCACGATGGTAATGCTGTGGTATCTGGCACCAGGATGTTAGCGGCAGATCCTTTAAGTGCTGTGAGATTTAAAGTGTGGTCAGTGGATCGGACTTGTTTGTCCAGTCCATCTCATGGATAATCAATCAAATTGAGATCTGGGGAATTTGGTGGCCAAATCAAACCCCTTGGACTCTACAGACTCGACAGCAGGCTGTGACACACTGGATCTTCTCATTCCAATCTCTCAAAGCCAGGGTTATCTACATTGGCTTCTCTGTCTGATCTGACCAGATGTGGTGGCCTTCGCACCTCGCAAGTCTTGGGGTGCCCATGATCCTGCCACCTGTTTACTTTTAATCAATGTTATTTAATTCACCTGGCTGAGGAACAAATAAACTAAAGAGATCAAGAAAATTGTTCCTACTGTACCTTCACAAGACTCCCCGTTTGATAGAAACATTCCGTTATCATGGTAGCCGTCGCGGCATTCGCAGTGATACCAGCCTGGAAGGTTCACACACGTGGCTCGACTGTCACACTCCACAAAGCCGTTCAAACACTCGTCAATGTCTGTCGCAAGGTCAAAGAATAAACATATGGAGAAAAAAGTGAGAATGTTTTTATTAACATCATTTCTGTCTATAGACTAAAATACATTTAGTGCATTAACATATATTTCTATGTCTAAAATATGAAAGATCGTTTTGCTCAGATGAAATTAGCTGGCGAATGTCTATTTTCGACAAAACGGCAGCACCACACTCGCTATCGAGTGTGTCAAATCCAGAGTTCCAACCTGGTATTGAAAATAGAAGCTCGCATGAACGGTCCCTGCAGTAAAATAGAAGCTTTTGTCACTTGGCTGAGGCTAAAGTTACTATATCCACCTTGTGCTATCTGAAAAACCTGACTCACTGCCATACAAAAGGGAAAGTGGAAAGAAAAAAATTAGTAAGGCCATCCTTCCTGTCAACACCACTGCACTCCGTGCGGTTTGCTATTAAACATGCATTCAGCTATTTTTTTTTTCTTTTCTCCCTCTATGTCCTTGATACATGCAATCACAAAAGACCGTCATTAATGGCCTTGATGGAATGTTTCAATGCAGCGGCGATGCTATTCACTCTTTAAACGGAACAGAGCGCTTACAGGGTGTTTACCACAACATTGGGCATTATGCTGCTTTTGAATTTTGTCTTGGTTATCTCAGACTATATGCTGTTCAGTAGAGTCTCTCTGTGGCGTAAGGTGTAATGTTTGTGTGCATGTGTGTGTGTGTGTCTTTTTATAATGAAAAATTGCATTCATGCATTTTGAATAACACCTTGAAAAGAAATAGCAAACAGAAAAGTTGCACTTGGAGCTAGCTCTTCACTTAAAAAAATATTTGTGTTCAAAAAACATAAGAAACCATTTACTAAATATACTAAGAAACCATTGTATCAAGTTATAGGACAAGATGGTACTAGTCCCTTTTACGAAGGAACCTTAAAGGGACTGTTACCATCTTGTCCTATAACTTGAAACAATGGTTTCTTAAAATATTTGCTTTAAATTTCTCCAAAGTAATTTTTTAAAATCTGGACTGGAAATAAATCATCAGCGTCATATTTCCATAAAAATTATTATTGGAATTACTGTAAGCATTGGTATTACTTTAATACAAAAAAGTAACAAACACGGACATTTCCAAAAGCTCCTGTTGAATAACTGTTTATATACTAGGGACGTTCAAGTCAAACCAGGAATTTTGATTGTGTACTGTATAATGCTGTAGCAGAACATAGTTATGAGATTAAAATCTCCCTATATTTCTTTATATAATCACCTGCTACACTAATGAACTTATCCCAGCATTTCACTAGTGCTTGGATACTGTACCATCAACGTAGAACGTTATCTCAGGACACTAGAGTCATGATTTCACTCCGTGCTTCATGTGTGAAACCCTGGCCTCCCAGGAACTCCTTTAATGGCCCGAACATATGGAAATGGCTTGGAGTGAGATCAGGACTGCACAGGCATGTGGAAATGACTTCCCACCAAATTCCAGTAATATGCAAGTGGTGTTGGTGAATGATTGTGTGTACAGTTCCCACAGACAGATGTCTCTTCTGCAAGTCGGAGACAAGTTATCCATTGATTTTTAAGAATCAGGCGTTCCACTTGCTAAATGTTTTTATAGGAACAACTGCAGTGAGTTTTTACAGCCTTCTTTAAAACATTTTGCGCCGTTCAAATGCTCTACTCCGGCCAAGAGCCTCATCACCATACTGTGCTTCGAGTAAATGTCAATCGGTTTTACGCCTTCATCCATGAGAAACTTGTCACCAGTGACAAAATTACATAACATACGGTAGTGTAGATGTTGCATATCTCTACTTACAAATTTTAATTTCTATTCAGAGCACCGTGTTCTTCAACCCTAAATTAGCTATGCTGCTTGACATGTCACATCATGACCATAATGTGTCTTTGAAAAGACCAGAAGCTATAATACATGAAGCTATTAAGCCTGTTCTCATTATGTTCTAATTTAAGTCAGCCCCAAAACTCAGCATCACCCGAGACAGATGTTTGATGTTAACTTGACACAAATATTGATTTATCTTTGGCGTCAGATGTTGCTGTCCTCACATCATTAACTCCATTCATCTGTATATGCTCTACACTGATGAATGTACACATTTGCTTAGGCGCTTTAATCTACAGCGTGTCTCTGTTTATACCACTTCACTTCTTCTGAATCCTGCTTCTGCCATGATTGTTAATTTTTCATTCTCAAGTCTGACAAGTGGTTACACCACACTGAGCTGTAGCTGGGTGGTGTTACTGTAGGTCTGACTATCTTTAACATATATACTGGTTATATGTGAAATTGTAGCCCACCAGATGATGACGTCTGTAAAACCCATTTTTATTTGCAATCATCATTGTTTATTTTATTTTTTTTTATCATGCATTATGGTATATGAAATACACACTTGCTCTTTGTCCAGAATTTGGTCATGCACACTTATTATTCTAGGACATGTGCTTCAGACACTACAGTCTCCTGAGACCTTGGACGAAAGACAAACATTAAACCAGGAATCTATTGTGTCTATCCACAATTTAATCCATTGTGTACACACTGTTTTTTGAGCTTAGACAAACAGGAACACTGTAGGGTTTGTGTGGTCTTTAACTACAAAAAGTATTGGCACCTATAGAATGAATATGTAGTCATGCTTGCTCAAGTATGAATAACAGCATTCATCTTTTTTCCTCTAACGTCAATTAAGGTTGCAGATACTTAGGCTACACTCACCCCACTGGTCCAAATCTGTTTTTTATTACACAGTGGTGTAGTGGTTAGCACTGTCACCTTGCACCTGCAGGGTCCGGGCTCGATTCCCATCTATGTGTGCATGAAGTTTGCATGTTCTCCCCGTGCTTGGTGGGTTTCCTCCGGACCTGCAGATTAGGCTAACTGGTTTTCCCAAATTGCCCATAATGTGAGTGTGTGTACAGAATGTGTATGTTCCCTGCGATGGATTGGCACCCTGTCCAGGGTGTACCCTGCCTCATGTCCTACGTTTCCTGGGATAAACTTTTAATTTAAACTTTAATATAAATGAAAAAGATAACAATCATGAAAAAGTATTTAATTGTTATGGGTCCGTGCGCACAAAAAGGTGCATGTGCTTCAGATTGAGGTCTGGTGCTTAAACGAGCAGGATTGTACCTTTTATAAGCATTTGCAATGATGCTGCGGTAAACCAAAATTAGAAGCAAAGTTAGCAAGTACAGCATGTTTGAAGAGATCTGAATGTATCTTTCGGGAACCTTGAATATAGTGGCAAAGGAAAGCTACAGTAACTATTTAAAATCAAAAACACACAAACCAAAGGAGTGGCCGGAAAGCAAGCCAGGCTTTTTTACTCTAACCTTGAACACATGACGTGACACACTGTTCTTGTGCACATGTGGGTCAGATCAGAAGCTTGATTTACTCAGACTGATGGCAAATACAGGTCACGCTGTACAGAAATACGAACAGTCTAATGAAAAAAATTAAAACAGATTTGATCAATAAATCGGATATGGGTCCGAACATCACCTTGGAGTCACAGTGTTAGTCATCTTAAGCTTGTCTATACAGTATGTTTTGCTTTGTGCATGTTGACTTCACCTTGACCTGTTACAGTACATTGTATCATTCATTCATTCATTCATTCATTTTCTATACCGCTTAATCCTGTGTTCAGGGTCGCGGGGGGCCTGGAGCCTATCCCAGGAGACTTCGGGCACTAGGAGGGGTACACACTGGACAGGGTGCCAATCCATCGCAGGGCACACACACATACACACACTCACACACCCAATCACACACTACGGGCAATTTAGGAACACCAATTAGCCTAACCTGCATATCTTTGGACTGTGGGAGGAAACCGGAGTACCCGGAGGAAACCCACCAAGCACGGGGAGAACATGCAAACTCCATGCACACAGAGACTGGAATCGAGCCTGGCCGGGAATCGAACCCAGACCCTGGAGATGCAAGGCGACAGTGCTAACCACTACACCACCGCGCCGCCACATGGTATAATTTTCATTGAATTTGTTTATGACATTGTGCATTGGATATATTTACTGCTACCACATCAGCCACTCCCTTTTTCTTTTTTCATAAAGTATGCACCGTCTGTAGTGATAGATTAAAAACTTTGGAATCTATTTTTTCCTTTAACCTTATAACACTATTTGCTTTTATAAAGTAAACATTAAGTGCTTGCATTTTTCATTTTTCCTTTATTCTTACCAGTCCTGTCGTGACTGGAAAACTCCAAACAAATCAATGCATTAGTCTGTCCAAACAGGTACATAAAAAAAACAACATATTGCCTACATACTGAAAGATATTAAATCATCCAGGAGAACAGCAAACTTTCATCCCCCCCAAGATGTGCACAAACCCAAACAGCAAAGCAAAGGCCTGCTGTGAACTCGACTTAATAATACACAGCCCTTCCATTTTTTTAAAAGCAAAAAAATCACAAGTCCCCCTTATTTTCACAGGTCTTAAATAAATCAGTTGGACAGTAGGCACTACCAGAAGCAAAAGCATGCTTTGTTCATACTGGTACAGTCTACATTATTTTATTAACCAGCTTTTTTAGCCTTTAATAGCCTTTCAGAGTATGCTTATTATTTTGTCTATTCACCATGGTCATGACATAAGTGTTCTCCCTAAAGCTCTGATTTGAATAGTGTCACAACACGGTCCATTCCCACCTCGCAGCCACAAGTTTAAGTGCCTCTGTTACACCTCTCTCCAGCTTTACAACCGTTTATATCTCTTCCCAATCAGAAATCCTCTCTCGCTCTGCTTACTTAAATTGTCCTTCTGTCCAGTCAATTAAATTGGTTCCAACACATTTGTTTTCATTGCCATGAAGACAAAATCTAATGTCAGTTCTATCGCAGCCGCAGTCAAGATATAAAACTCTTACTAGGGCTGGACCAGAATATTCGAATATTCGTTTGGAGGGATTGCATTAGATTTTTCATTTCGAGATTTGAATATTCGAAGAAAAAAAATTTTAACATGTGACATCGATCCCTGCGAAACGGTTCTCATTCACGCTTAAATGACTAGCCCTGTGCTGTTCTGTCATTTATTAAAGTTTTATTCATTCTTAAAGTGTCGCGATTTGACTGTATCCATATTACACAAAATGCGACTTTGCACTGCCTTGCATCCGCAGCAGTTGGAGGAACACTTCTCGACATAAAAATGCAGACGCAGAGAGAGAGATTCCTGCATTTACAGTATTAGAGATAAGAATATATTCAGCCCCCTCCCACCGAAGCTTCGAATATTCGATGTTGATCACTATGGTATTCGGACCAGCCCTAATTAATTGTAATCATATTATATAACTTCTTACATTTTTTCCAAAAAAAAAAAAAACGAGATCATGCTTATTTGTATCAGACGTCTGGCTTTATAGAGGGCGCACCTCTAATCAAGCCATACCATTCCCATTTATCTAATTTTAAAGTTATTTTAGGTCAATATCTACAGTATTTACCATTTTTTTCCACACCCACACTAAAAATCTAAAACATTTCCAATGGTCTTTTCTAGGTCTTCAAGTGAAACGCCTCATTTTCCACACTGAAATGATTTCCAGTCTTCGGCATATTTAAAATCCATCTATTAGATTAGTATTCCTTATCACAAAGTATAAGAAACACACTACACATTAGCATGGCCGCCTTGTACTGTACCTCCATTCTCCTTCTGTCCACATCTCAGCTCACAGTGCGTGCTGTACAACAGCCTCCTGACTTACATCAGCCGTGACACTTGGGTGGAGAAGTGCCAGCAATGCCAGTGCATAGTGAGCTGATTAGCATGCTAACACTATCTTTGGTAAAAGTCACAATATGTTAATTCTGTAACACATATGGCGGCACGATGGCTTAGTGATTTTCCTCTAAGCTCCGGGTTTGATTCCCACCTCGGGTCGGTGTGCATGGAGTTTTGTGGTATGTCTTTAATTCTTATGGCTTCCAAACTGTAGAATTCCCTTTTTGCCTAAAATGACAAAATTCTCCCTGTTATTAGCATACGTTCACATTATATATGTAGGGGTGTTCATGTTATGATGGTTCATGTCCATGTTCATAATTACAAGTG
Source organism: Channallabes apus (assembly GCA_030522415.1). Taxonomy (NCBI): domain Eukaryota; kingdom Metazoa; phylum Chordata; class Actinopteri; order Siluriformes; family Clariidae; genus Channallabes; species Channallabes apus. The sequence goes on from CM060114.1 coordinate 26,717,925, forward strand.
GCTTTTATCTGACTCTAATGTGGACGTGTTTGTCCTCTGAAACAGCACGTGTGTGCAAATTTTGATACGTCTTTGCTCATTCATTTCAAACAGTGCGATTACAGCAAAAACCATGCTTTTGATTTTGCTCTGGAGGATGGCGAGCAGTTAGTCGCTGTAGTCGCTGTTTTTGAAGTCCAGAAGAAAGGAAAAAAAGCCAGGAACCTTGCGTTATCTGTTTTAGCAGGTATTGCTAGCACTGCTGTGAAATCTGCATTGCTGCCGGTGCTGACTGATAAGCGTCCTGCACAGAGGCAAAAAGTCGCATGAATTCCAATCTGCCCGTTCATATTCAAGTCACATGACCATGAACCATATTTAAAAGTGACTTAGATATGGTCAGAAAAACATTTATGCGGTCAGACACCCCTAAAAAAATCAGATGTGAGTCACTTCAGGCTGGTAATGATAATGTTGCCCTGGTGATGCCTGGGTTCTCATGGTTGTCTGCTGTCTTATCAAAATGTGTGCTTTTTTTAGCTTCATGTACAGTAGCTTGGTGTCTCTTCCTGGTGCATAATGGACCTGGGTTTCAGAAATGGATTCCTGTCTCTACCACAGAAACCGACACATACACACACACACACTCTCAAAGTTACAGTATATACCCACTTTCTGTGAACGACAGGCTGGCATTTGGGCTGTTTACGAATCGACTGAGGAAGGATTTTCCCAAGCAGAGTTCCTGGAGTGAGACATGCTGGATGCAATTAGTCAGGGAATGTCATGGTTAGATGGCACTACGCATAATTACTGTCTTGTTTCTCCACAAATAAAAAAAAGCTTAATGACTTACAATATTGCAAACAAATAAGTGGACAATAATAGTAGATAAGCATAATAGATAAGCTATATAGTGATAACCATGCTAACCAATATTAGGATTTAGAATATATGCTCTTCATAATAAAGTGGACACTGTTAATGAAGAAAAAAGGATGTCATTTTCAGATAGATGAGAAGTGTTGTGTAGGTTTCCTTTCCTCTGCCTCCTCAGGGCATGGCTCCACAACACCTCGGGGGTGTGCTCTGGGGTCTGGCAGCAGCATGTTGGCAGCGTTGGGTGCCGTGGGTTGCAGAGTGGGGCCTGGACTGGTGTGGATCGGACTGGTTTGTCCGGGGAGTTTGGAGGCCTTGAGCACTTTGGCTGCTGGGTCTTGTGTGTGGTGGCCTGTGGGTTGCTCATGATCCTGTCACCACTTTACTAGTACATGACTTTACTGGTCAGGGGTGGATCAGTGGTTAAAACATTGGACTATGTTCGGAAGGTCCCAGGTTCAAACCCCACCACCCAGTTACTGCTGTTGGGCCCTTGAGCCAGGCCCTTAACCCTCAACTGCTCAGATATATAATGAAATAAAAATGTAAGTCACTCTGAATTCAATTCAATTTTATTTATATAGCGCTTTTAACAATTGACATTGTCTCAAAACAGCTTTACACAATCAAAAGAATTATTTGGGTTTGTATGGAATGTGAATGTGAATCAAAATGGTCAGATAGTCCCTGGTGAGCAAGCCGAGGGCGACAGTGGCAAGGAAAAACTCCCTGAGATGGTAATAGGAAGAAACCTTGAGAGGAACCAGACTCAACAGGGAACCCATCCTCATTTGGGTGAACAAGGGCGTCTACCAAATGCCTAAATGTATGTATAATTGATAATCACTGTTATTGTGTTAATGTATAAAGTACAGTAAGCTGTGACAAGCGTAATGTACATATCCAGATCTGTTATTTTTATAATATATTTTTATTAGTTTTTTAAACCATATTGCATAACTGTAATTATATGCACTAATTACAAAACCGTATCTGAATGAAGAGAATGCACAGCCTGAGGATCATGCCACTCTCATCAGTCAGTGCTCTTTATAAACACCAAGCCTCCTTATTCTACTCTCTCACTCATCTCGATCATCTTTACCCTGCAGCTTTTGATCTTATCTCCTTGTCAGTCTGCCTTCTTACTAATGAGAGGATTTACAAACACCCTTACAAGCTGGTGCATGGGAAGCAGTGTATTTGCTGTGTCACAACAGGATATTTGCGCACCAGCCCCTGAAAGGCCAAGGGTAACACACATACACACAATTCTGCACCAATGGACAATCTTTCAAAGATATTTTCCCCCATAGTTTCTATAATGCTCTACAGGAGCGATCTCTAAATAGCATCCCATGGGTGAACCTAAAAGGGTTATGAACAAGAAATGAATACTCTGAAAAGCATAAGTATGCACATGTACTCAGTAGTTGGTTTGGGCCCCTTTTGTAGCAATTACTGCCTCAATGCGGTGTGGCATGGAAGCTATCAGCCTGTGGCATTGCTGAGGTGTTATGGAAGACCAGGAAGCTTCAATAGCAGTCTTCAGCTCTTCTTCATTGTTCGGTCACATCTTTCTCTTTGCAATGCCCTATAGATTCTCTATGCCGTTCAGGTCAGGCGAGTTTCCAGGCCAATCAAGCACAGTAATCCCACGGTCATTGAACCAGGTTTTGGTGCTTTGGCAGTGTGTGCTAAGTCTTGCTGGAAAATGAAGTCAGCTAAAGCTCATCTGTGGAAGGAAGCATGAAATGCTTCAAAATCTCCTGGTAGACGGCTGCGTTGACCCTGGACTTAATGTAGCACAGTGGACCAACGGCAGCAGATGACATGGCTCCCCAAATCAACAGAGACTGTGGAAACTTCACATTGGACTTCAAGCATCTTGTAACGCTTGGATTTATAAAACCGCTTGGTCACAAAAATACGGATTCGGGAACCAAAATATGGGCTGTTTAACTCTACTTCAAGTATTGCGCAACCGCAGCTGGACAAAACACAACGCGACACAAAACAATTATAATAAATTAAACCTAGTGTGTTATACAAGGACAAACAGATAAATAAACAAACCTGGTGCACCAAAACCAATATATACAAATATAATACAAATAGCAAAAGTGTGTGTGCGATGTATGCGGGTGTGTGAGTGAGTGTATGAAAGTCCAGTGTCTGAAAAACGGCAAAGGGTATGAATGGGTTGAGTTGGAGAGATGGTTCGATCTCACCAGATGAAGATGGTAGGTCTGGGAGATCGAGAAACGGAAGGAGCTGGGTACTGGATGAAATTAACAACGAGTAATCCACAAACAGTCTCTCAGTCTCTCTCAGTATGCAGCGCGCTGTCTTCATCTCTCCGTGCCGGCTTTTACGCCGGTTCCGGCTTTATGCCGGATCATGTGACCCACGTCACTTCCGGGTTCCCTTGCGTTGCGATCGCGCATGCGCGGGAACTTGCCCGGTGACCAAAACACTGTCCAAGGGGAAAAATAAACCGCTAGGGCACACCTTCGGCCACAGGTGAGCAGCATTAGCTCCACAACCATTTCCCTGTTGTAGAAGGTGTCCCTTTTGTGTGGCTGTGCTACATAGACCCCCCCCAAGCCTCCGGCATCTGAGGAGAATGTCCGCACAAGCACTTGAGATTCGCCACACTGTACAGATTTTTTTTCGGTCCTCTTTGTATTTCTGCTGGACCCTCCCACTTGGGCACTCGCTTTGCAGAACATCTTTTTGCTGTGGAGGAGGGTGGTTGAGCTTTTCTCCACACCAGTTCTCCCGGTTGAAAGTGCGCTGCTTTCCTCCGGGTATTGTGATATCTGGCTTGTGTGGCTTCTAGTTGTTGTGCTCTTTGTTGCACCTCCTCCTTGATAAGTCTTTGTCGGGATGGCGATGAATGTCCTGTCTTGTGTCGGTGGCACCTGCTGCAAGATTTGGTGTATTGCCAGACGTCTTTCCGCACAGTTGGCCACCACGCCACATCTAATAGCCTCAGCAGGGTTTTCAGTTGTCCCCAGTGTCCTCCCACTGGATTGTCATGGTAGAAATGAAGAAAAACTCTTATTAGCGATTGGGGGACTACTAGCTGAAATTTCTCCCCGTGCTTTACTGGTACCCGGCGATACAGCACGCCCTGATGACATTCGAAGGTGACCCTCTGATCTTTGGAGAGCAGCTTCGTGATAGTTGGGTCATTCTGTTGGGCTCTGATGATCTCGCTCAGGTCGCTCGGGAAGCTGGAGGCCTCTTTAGTGGACGTGGTGGGTAGACGTGGGGCGTCAGCTCCTTTCAGCGGCGGGGGTGCTCGGGGTATGGCATGTGGACCTGGAAAAGGGCGGTCCTCGCGATCTTTCTCTCCCCTAGCGCCACTCTCCACCTGTTGTTCCATGGTGCTCGCCGCTCCTCTTAACGCCACTCTCGTGTTGCTGTTCTCCTGGATTCGCCCCACTAGTTCTTCCTCGGAGATATCAGGTTTTGCCATGAGACAGAGGGTGGGGTGGTCATCGGCGTAGTCTCCCTGGCGTTGCCCTGGCTGCCGTACCGGAGACCTCAGGTTGTCTTCCTCTTCGTCGAGGTCGTCATCCAGTATAAACACCGCCAGGAATGCCTGCTTAAAAGACTGCCAGTCCTTCAACTTGCCCTTCTCCGCCTTCCACCAACTCAGAGCAGGCCCTCGTAGAACTGTGCCGAGGGTTCCCAGCAGCTCTGGTCGGGTCAGGGGTCTGATCTCCAGGTACTTCTCTGCTTGCTCGATGAAGTTCCATACCTCCGCTGTCTCTGACGCGTCACAGAAGGCTGGAAACTCCACGCAGATGGAAGGATGAGTGTGAAGAGAAGAAGAAGCGAGTGGGGAGGAGAGCAGAGCCGAGGAGTGTGCGGGAACACCAGTAGGAACGTCGTAGCTGGCATGAGTGCTTGGTAGCTTTACCTTGGCTGTAGAGGTTGGAGTGCTGGGCCGATGTTGTGTAGGAGATGGTGTAGGGGTGTAGGCCTGTAACCTGTGGGCGGTGGGCGTACAAGTGGGACGCAGTCTCTTCATCCGGTTTTCCCAGATGGCGTCACGTCACAGAAAACAGTCAACGATGGCTCTCTCCATCTTTTCGAGAGCCTCCTGGCAGTAGCGCTGCAGCCCTTCCAGGCTCGCGTCCACTGCGTCACGAAGACTGATTTCCCGGTTGAGACTGCTGTCCAGGGATTGTCTATAATCCTGCTCCATGGAGCTCACCTTATCAGTAAGCGCCCCCACATTCATCTTGCATTGATACAGTTCAGTACGTAGTGTGTGTACTACCTCAATATCAGACCCATGAACAATATCACCATCATCATCATTATTGTCATTATCATGGCTATCTGATATATATAAAGAACCAATCAATGAAGTTAATTCAGCTGTAGGGTTACGGCGTGCATTAAATGCCTCCTCTACATCAACCAGCATGTTATTATCCACTACACAGTTAGCCTTATCAGCACTACTAGCATTAGCCTTAGCATTAGCTTTAGCACTAGCATTAGCGATGTTAACATTAGCATCCATTTTATTCAGCCTTTTTACACAAAACCGGAAAATATCCCTAAATACAGATTCCCCATACGGGCCACCACTATGTAACGCTTGGATTTATAAAACCGCTTGGTCACAAAAATACGGATTCGGGAACCAAAATATGGGCTGTTTAACTCTACTTCCGGTATTGCGCAACCGCAGCTGGACAAAACACAACGCGACACAAAACAATTATAATAAATTAAACCTAGTGTATTATACAAGGACAAACAGATAAATAAACAAACCTGGTGCACCAAAACCAATATATACAAATATAATACAAATAGCAAAAGTGTGTGTGCGATGTATGCGGGTGTGTGAGTGAGTGTATGAAAGTCCAGTGTCTGAAAAACGGCAAAGGGTATGAATGGGTTGAGTTGGAGAGATGGTTCGATCTCACCAGATGAAGATGGTAGGTCTGGGAGATCGAGAAACGGAAGGAGCTGGGTACTGGAAGAAATTAACAACAAGTAATCCACAAACAGTCTCTCAGTCTCTCTCAGTATGCAGCGCGCTGTCTTCATCTCTCCGTGCCGGCTTCTATGCCGGTTCCGGCTTTATGCCGGATCATGTGACCCACGTCACTTCCGGGTTCCCTTGCATTGCGATCGCGCATGCGCAGGAACTTGCCCGGTGACCAAAACACTGTCCAAGGGGAAAAATAAACCGCTAGGGCACACCTTCGGCCACAGGTGAGCAGCATTAGCTCCACAACCATTTCCCTGTTGTAGAAGGTGTCCCTTTTGTGTGGCTGTGCTACAATCTTGCAGTGTGTACCTCTCCAGTCTTCCTCCAGACTCTCGGTCCTTTGTTTCCAAATGAGATGCAAAAGTTGCTCTTATCAGAAAAGAGGACTTTGGAGCACTGAGCAACAGACCAGTTCATTGAAGCCCAGGTAAGACGCTCCTGACGCTGTTTGTTGTTCAGGAGCGACTTGACAAAAGGAATACGACATTTGAAGCCCATGTCCAGGATCCGTCTGTGTGTGGTGGCTCTTGATGCACTGACTCCAGCCTCAGTCCACTACTTGTGAAAGTCCCCAACACTTTTGAATGGCCTTTTCCTGACAATCCTCTCCAGGCTGCGGTCATCACCTTTTTCTTCCACACATTTCCTTCCACATAAGTTTCTATTAATGTGCTTTGATAAAGTGCTTCGTTTGTAATTACCTTTTGAGGCTTTCCCTCCTTATGGAGGATGTCAATGGACAATGGATGTCGATGGTTTTCTGCACAACTGTCTGGTCAGCAGTCTTTCCCATGATTGTGCTTCCTACTGACCCAGACTGAGAGACCATTTAAAGGCTCAGAAACGCTTTGCAGGTGTTATGGCTTAATTAGTTGATTAGAGTGGGATACCTTGAGTCTATAATACTGAACCTTTTCTGAAGATAAAAATTTTCTGAGCTTGTCGATTTGGGGTTTTCATGAGCTGTAAGCCAGAATCATCTCAATTATGACAAATCATATCTTGCTTTGCATGTAATGAGTCTATCTCATATATTAGTTTCACCTTTTAAGTTGCTGAAATAAATGAACTTTTGCACGGTATTCGAATTTTTCGAGTTTCATTTGTACAAAAATACTCATGTATAGTCCAGGAAAAAAAGATTACAGTAGCGTTTCTGTCGGAAATACACCCTGGATTGGTGTCCATCACAAGGCACTATACTGTATGCACACACACACACACACACACACACACACACACACACACACACACACACACACACACACACACACATTCACCAATACCTTTAGTAAAAGTAATTTTGCGTAGGCATTAAGTTCTGCCTTTTTTTTCCTGAAAGATCAGAGGCCACCAGCGAACCAAGAGGGAACCCACACACATGCAAAACAATAAAAGTTCAGAGGTCCTGGGGACCTGGGGCTGTGCAGCAGAACTGCATTATATTGACTTGATGGTCAATGTGAACAATGTGATGTAATTGTAACAAATATATGAGCCCATTTACTATGTGAATGTTTACCATATACCTTTCTTCTAGGCTTCATATTGTTGTTTTGTAGTGTTTGAATGAATCTAAAATATTATTTGAAATTACTATGTCACTCAAAGGTACCAAGGCCATAGAAAACAAGGGAATCAGTAATGAAAAAAGTTAATCTGCAATTTTCTTTTCTTAATTTCAATGCCTATTCATACACATAATGACATTCAATCAAGGTCTCTTGTAATATTTTCTCATCGTACATGTTTCCATGACTTTTTCTTTAGAAAAAGCTTTCGCTTTCATTCTTTAGTGCCATAATTGATATCAATGCTTTATGATCCCAGTTGATGACCTCTACATATTTTTCTTTGAGTCTTCTTAATGAAATATTCTTCATTGTTCCAAGATGCTCCAAAGGTAAGGACCGATCAAAATGCACCACTACTGTACTTTTTTTTTTTCCTATACAAGAGTTTGCCGTAATGGTTCAGCATTTATAGCTTTAACGGAAGGAATTACATGATTCATTTTAGCATTTTTATGTACAGTGAAGTTGAGCACACTGATGTCTCTCTTAAAACTTCCTGTGTCTTAAATAAAAAAATAATTAAAAACTGACCTTGCATTTTTAAATTTTATTTTTTTTGATAAATCCAGGAAGCTTGCGGGCAAAACTGACCTTTTACTAGGCTCGAGGACAACATGATAAAGGAAATGATAGAAAATACAATTGAAAACCCACTTACAGTACAGTACTTAGTTTTTAATAACAATAATAATCCGGAATAGTACTGTACCATATCAAGCCTGACATTAGAGCCACATTGCTAGTTTGCTTAGTGATTGTGAAGTTAAAAAATGAGGGTTTTTTTTTCCCCATTTCATTTTTATTACCGAACTAGAAGGTGTGTTCAAGTCAAACCGGGACTTTTAATTGTGCGGAATAACAGAACAGATGAGTTTAGTGTAAAACTTTCCTTTATTTCTCTATACAATCTCCTGCTACACTAAAGTGCTTATCCCAGTGTTTCACTTGTGCTTGGATACCATCAAGGTAGAAAGTTTTCTCAGAGCCATGATCATACTGCCTGCTTCATCACGTCTGTAACACTGGCATCCCTTTAATGGTCAAAACATGTGGAATTGGGTTGGAGCGAGTTCAGGACCGCAAGGGGAATGAGGCAATAACTCCGAGCCAAGTTTCTGTAATGTGCAAGCGGTGTTGGGTAAATGATTGTGTATATAGTCCAGTTTCCAAACACAGATGTGTCTCGTCCGCAAGTTGGTGACAAATTATCAGTCGATTTTCTTCAGTTTTACATCTTTATTCATTTGAACGGACCTTCATACAGTATTTGCACGGTAACATGTAACATCTATCTTATTCACTTAAACAAGACTTGCTTGAATGTGACCTCAAGGAACACTTAGCACACAAAATCTTAATCTTTTTCATATTCATTTGTAAAATGAAAAAACAAAACAACTAAAAAGATTCTGAGTTCCTCTAGCAAACCTATTTGTAAGTTAAATGATCGACAACATGGTCACTAGTTTAGAAACAACGGTCTGATGCTCTTCGTGATTAACTCTTATGTCCTTTAGCACCTTTGGACTAAGCATTTGTAAAGTTGATGATTATTTTAAAACTTTATTCCCCTGTTTTCTCTGTTGCAGGAGGAACCCATTTCTATAAACAGCAGTTTGCAGGGTGCTTCGCTATTTTTGCCTCGTGCATAATCATTATAAGAATTACAGCAGCAACAACAGTACTACCTACACAAGTGCACAAGTAAAAATTTATTATAAATGCTGACTTCGACATAGAAAGTATTACAGAAAGAGATTTGGGATTTAACCTTTCTTCAGGCTCAGATTTGAATTTAGATACAGAGCTATTTAAACTGCCACTCTTGTATTAAGGCTGATATATTTTAACCTATTTTTTATATAATCGCCACATGCTCCAGCACAAAGTCACATAGAGGGAGATTTGATATAAAAAAAAATTATAAATTGAAAAAAAATATTATATTATGATTAAACTATGGTAACTATGGTGATCCTGTCTCCATGTACACACACACACACACACACACACACACACACACAAACACAAGCACACGCATACACTCTAACACTGCACAGCCTTCTTTTTTAATCTGCAGAAAAGGCATGCAGCGCCTCGCAAAAGTCAAGGCTGGACATATCTTTAACTCAAACTGTGGAATCCACATGAATGCAGGAAGAACACAGACAGAGAAACATTGCTCAGGATCAAAGCAAAGACCTTGGAGATCTTAAAGATGAAAAGATGAAAATGTTTAGCTTGTATTAAAATCACAAAGACATTACCATCCTGCTGACTTTTACTGACATCACTAGTAAGCTACTAATAAATTCTAACTTGAAATGTTCTCTAGCAACATTACCTAAACATAAAGTGTGTCCAGTAACCGTATCTCATCCAAGCTTATTACTTAGTCTTGTAATGTCCTGTTTTAATGGCATCGCAAACAAGAGCAAACTCAGCCGCATGAAAAAACGTTGCAAAGATTTTAAAGAAGGCCGTAAAATCCATAAATGACGATCCTGGTTGAGGTGGTTCAGAGCTCACTGTAGACGTTTTCGGGAACGCTCAGAAAGTATGATCCTTTGCCACATCCCCTGTATAGTCCTCACCTCTGTCCAAGACATTTCCAAATGTTTGGGCCATTAAAGGAGGTCCTAGGAGGCCAGTATTTCAGATGTGAAGCAGGCAGTCCCATCATGTCTCCAGCATACTGAGATAACGTTCTATCAAATCACTAGTGAAAGCTGGAATAAGTGCAGTAGTGTAGCAGGGGATTATATAAAGATATAAAAGAAGTTTTTACTCTCTGGACAATCAAAAATCCTGGTTTGACTTGAACCTTATTTTTAAGCCACCAACAGACTCCATATACAGTACTTGATTATAATGCGTGAATGAATGCAACAACAGCTACTATATCAACATTTGGCCCACTATTTATTTAAAACATGGCTTTAATACATAGGGTTCTCTAAATATATTCATTTCAATTTCAAAGTCATAACTGTATTTTGTTATTTTAAAAAATCTAACATGTATCAAAAATCATTGTTAGAATTAGAATACAACTGTATAAAATTTTATTCTCATTGTTAACATTAAATCAGCCTTTTCTTTAATGGTACATAAGGGATTCTTACAAGGGACATACATTCTCCTAAGGGGCCTCTTAAAGGACTGCCTCAATTAAACAGAGAGCTCTTGCTTCCAAATAAACGCTGAGATTAGATACTGCTAGCTTTATGGCACTGCATTATGAACAAACGCCCCTCAAACGCTGCATCGTTAAAAGAAATGACCATTGGACTCCAGAGTACATCTTGAGTGCGACGATTAAAACACAATAGTCATGTCGAGTCAGTGATCCAAGGTTTTTTTTTATTTAATTTAATTTTATTATACACGAGTGGTGACAAGGAGCTATATCCAATTTAGAGTGAATGCAGTACTATTACTTCTCCAATCCAATCCACAGCAATGGGGAAACCATTCACCTTGTAAGGATACACAGCTTTTAAGACAATGCTACAAAATATTATTTTTACATTCACTCTCATCACTGTGCTGTATATTAAGTCTTCTGTTAATGTCAATGGGTTTTACAGATTCAGGAGAAATTTCATCACAAGTCCCGGTTTGACTTGAATGCTCATTTAAAAGATTGTTATTATTGCAAAACATCAATGTTTGTTTTCATCAGAGATTAAATAAAATGCAATGGATGGATGGATGGATAGATAGATGGATGGATGGATGGATGAATGGATGGATAGAGTAGATTCCTTTAAAATTCACTTCTTAGTCAAAAACGAAAGGAAAACACTAAACTCGCTCCCTTTCACTCTTTCTGGCTTTCTAAATGCTACATATAAAATGTTAAGTCATTCACTGACACAAGTGTTTCGGTGAGACGTGAGTATTAAATTCGCATCAAAATACCTAAAAAGCCGATTAGGAAAGAATTTAGTGAGATTGAGTCTCCAGCATTTTCAGTGCCGTGATGCATTCTTACCATAAACTGGTTGGTTAAAATGTCATTGACTTTCCCAGCCTTCTTCAGCATTAAAACTCTGGATTTTAACTCTGTAAGCCATCCATCGTGTATTGTTTTAGAGCGAATTAAACTTTCTTTTGGCCACTCTCTTGGCTAGACCCTCCCATTTTATCCAGGCTTGGGACCGGCACTGCATGCAGTCGCTGAGTAATCTGGGGTGTGGCAACCCACTGATGGCAGAGCTCAAACCCGCATCCTCAGATCCCCAAATCAACAACCTACTGTAGAGCCTTGAGCAGCTGAGCCGCCATCCCCTACGAAAAAGGGCTGCCTTTCATAAGTTAATAAACTTAATTAAATAATATTTTTACAAATGTATAAAATCAAATGGAGCAGAACTAAGATTTAGCCAGGCAGGAAATTTGGTCATGTGACACACCTGCCAGTCTTCAATAGTTAAAATGCTAATTTCCACTTGCTTGCTCTCATTTCCTACAGCATCGTACTGTAATAAGAGAGAGAGAAAAAGAGAGAGAGAAAGAAAAAGAGAGAGAATTCTTACCCCATGTGGAGGAAACATTTAATTCAGTTTCTCTGCTTTATGACACAGCTAGAATGTAGAACATCTTGTAGCTTTTTCATTATGGACACACAGGATCACTGTAATATTATTGTGAAAATTCAAACAAATCAACCTCTAATCTGAGAAAGTACATAAACACAAACCCTGCTACAAATAACAAACATGGTCCAGTACCAAGCATGAGTGGAAATAGGTCAGTACAGTCCTATATTGTGTAAACCTAAAAGTTTCAATGTTAGTCAGCAGTACTGCAAAAAGTAGAGAGCATCTGTCTTTCAAAACCCACATTCAAAACAGTACCACTTTCAGCAAAAAAAAAAAAAAAAAAATTCTGCTAATGTTATGTCTCCTTAAACAACACTATTACTTCAAAGTCGTTTGTAATTGCGTCTGAACTGTCCGTCTTGATCTTTCGTTACTGCTAGTTGATGTGAGAGCGAGCTTCCGCCAGTGCGCTAAAATGTCCACTTCACCTCTTCGTTCACGGTTAGCGCGAGGTACAATGCTAACACTTCTAACACAAGGTTGGTTCCCAAATCCCTGTCTAACCCCTGATCAAAGACACTAACTGGTGTGTGGATCAAAGGATTCTCCACCTTACATAGTGCACTAGCTTTTATATCCCCTACATATTTTATTCGGCTCACCTTTTGGCTACATACATAGATAACAGTAAGAATTTGAAACCGCGGCTTATTTGGGAATGGGGTGCTATGATCTGTCTAAGAGGTGGGAGTAACTTTCCCCCGCAGTGGGTGAAAGCAGTTTGAAATTGCAATTTACCGCTCGAAAAATCCCATAGACTTAACATTGAGAGAAACTTTGACGAATTATAACACAGAGCAAGAATTTTGTAGAAATATACAATTTGACACATTTGAAGTGGCTTGCAAGCTAACCACGCAAGAGGGTATAAGTTGTACCCCTGGAACGCAAGAGGTGCCAAAATTTGCCCCATTGACATATTATGCTGAAGATACATCCCACTGAAACAGGAAGTGCTCACAGTTGCATTCCCTGCTACGGTAACTTCAATAGGAACTTTAAAACTGAACCTACTGTACAGGTAACTGTAGAGACATGAGGTGGGCTTATTTCACTCAGGCAACCAATGAGTTTCTCAGGATAATGTCACACTCGCTCCGTGACCGGCACTAGGACCCGGAAGTATTACGGTCACAACACAGGAAACATAAAAGGAAACAAGATGGCACATCAGATCGCTCAGTCATTGAGTTCGCCCATGTCGGTTCAGACTGCTCGCCAGCTGTTTCGTGAGTACTCATTTTCTTTGGTTCGCTTTATGATTGGAGTATGTGTTTAATAGGATGCGGGATAATTTTGTGTTTTTCCCTTGCTCCCCTTCTGAGAGTGTCCTTAAAATAACTCGCGTGGTTATCCTGCCTACTTGCTTGCTTACGCTTTTGGGTTTACCATCCACGTTACAAAGGGCTAACCGCTAACCGCTAAGTCTTCTGGTCAACCCGGGTTAGTTCGTGACAGATAAGTCTGAAGCTGTCAAGCCACACCTTAGCAACTGAACCCGTAGACTATCAGTGTAAACAGCCCAGAGTCCCGAGTTTTGCCACAGCAAACAAAATTCACATTTTTCTCAGAAAATGTACTGTACCTGTCTACAGTAGTTTCATATGCTTCCCGTCATATCAAGTTAGTACAGAGAGGTTAGTTTTGTGGTAGGGCCAATAGGGTGCAGTAGGTGAAATGTTTTCACATTTTCAATCTTGACAAAAATCAATTGATAAATACAGTACCTTATCTTCCTGATGGCTAAGGGTTCCCTCTTTCTTCCTACTGTATGTCATGAAATCCTCATTTAAATATCCTAAAGATAGGATTTCAATGGATTTTTCAGAGGCGCTCCTTGTAAACAAGCTCACATTGACCATATCCAGATATGATACAGTAATAATCCTGTAATAAAACAGAGCTTCTAGAACCAGGAATCTGAAAATATTTTAAAAACTATTTTATATAAGACTTAATACCTGATTTGATGTGACAAAACACATGTTGAGGTTCTCTTTGGGAGTGACAAGGATGGATAGGATCAAGAGTTCATCAGAGGGACAACCCATGTGAGATGTTTTGGAGATAAAGTCAGAGAGGCCAGATTGAGGTGGTTTGGACATGTTCAGAGGAGAGAGTGTGAATATATCGGTAGAAGGATGCTGAGGTTGGAACTGCCAGGCAGGAGGTCTAGAGGAAGACCAAAGAGGAGATTTATGAATGCAGTGAGAGAGGACATGCAGTTAGTTGGTGTGAGAGAAGAGGAAGCAGAGGATAGGGTTAGATGGAGGCAGATGATTCGCTGTGGCGACCCCTGAAAGGGAACAGCCGAAAGACTAAGAAGATGTGACAAAACACATTTAAACCTCTGACTGTCCAATCGACTGATCATGGTCCACAATAACGTTAAATAACCACAGATTAATCCAGTCAGTTGTATTTGATTCTCTCTATTCATTCATAAAATATGATATCATATCAATATCATATTGATTATACAGTATGTTATTTTTTTTTAAGACTTCGTTCTGGCTTTTATCTGTATAGGGTGTTTAGGTGCACTTCTCTGATTTGACAGCACAGGAACATCCCAGACATTTTGGCAGCAAGCATGTACTCCAGGTAAGTTTATAAAAAACTGATCGAATCATGAGATCATGAGACACGAGCCCACTTGGCTAGCAAGTTTTTAGACGTCTTTAGGCAGACGACTTAAAGGCGTTTATGAAACTGACTCCTTACGCAACACGATCTTTGCAAGCTGCCTTACGTATACTATCACATCCTGTTGAAACAAGTAGCGTCCAATAGAAATGGCGCGGAAACAAATGCACTCAGTACATAATTCATATTATTTCACACACACGCACACACACATACTCATTCGTCAAAAGAAAGGAGATAACTGCCAATTTATGAGTGTCACGGTCAACACTCTCCAAGAACGGCAGAATTACACAAGCAGACCCAGACAGCAATTTTCACTCACACACTCACATCCTGGCTGCTCTCATACCATTAGCTTTTCAATCTCTCTCCTTCCCCATGTGTCTGTTCTCTCTTTCGTGCTTCTGTCACTCATGCATAAGTGTGTAGGTGTTGTCTTGCCACTCTTTACGCCGGTGAACACTCCAGCCACATGTCCTGCTCTGACAGGATTACGCAATAAGAAGTGGCAGGGGCTAACCTGCCTCGGCACGGCTGTGGATCCTTTTGAAATCCTATCCGCACCCTTATGTAATGAACATTAAAAACTGTAATCAGTTTAGTCATTGTGATGGATTGCAGTGCGTTTGATTGCAAGAGGTATAATTGGTAAATTGCTTGTTGGGTAGCACTGCAAAAGCCTCCTGCTGACTGGCTAATCAATCCTGATGTGAAAGCTCCAGCTGGCCATTTGTTTTCAGTATTACTATAAATATCTGTGGAATTTGGGTATGTGTGTGTGTGCCTGTGTATACAGTACCAGACAAAAGTTTGGTCACACCTTCTATATCAATGTTTCTACATCATAGAACAATACTGGAGATTTGGAGACCAATGGAGAAATAACACACAGGACATTAGGTAATTACGGAACAACAACACCAACAACAACCGGTTATTATTTTAATAGCAGTTCTAGAATAGTTCCAGCAGCTTGATCCAGCATCAAGCAGCTTGATGAAACTGGCTCTCATGAAGACAATGCAAAACCAAAACTTACCTTGGCTGCAGAGGATTCACTTAGATTCACCAGTCTCAGAAATCACAGATTAACAAACAGCACCTCAGATTAAAATCGTTATGACGGCGTTAGAGTGCATACGTAGCAGACATATCTCAATATCAATAACTGTTCAAATAATCTTATTGCATATGTTGGATGCCTTCAGCATCATTTTACATTGAAGAAAGAAAGAAAAATCAGGAAAGACCGTGGAAATAGTGGGTGTGTCCAAACTTTTGATTGGCTGTTCCTGGTTTGGGTCCTTTTTTCCTTGATTTTCAGTGTTCTAATCAGGAAAAAACTGTTTAAAGAAATGTGGTACAGTATACACTACTCCGAGCCACCTCGGCCACGGTCATAACTCATGAACCTAAAGACTTCTTTAAAACTCCTTCGCTTCAAATTTCGGATCTGCCATCGCTGCTGCCAATTCCGGCCTGCTGCCACCACTACCTGACTGCGACATCCACATCGGCTCCTTCATTTTGCCTCCGGCCTGCTGCTGCTGCCACCGAACTATGATTAGTCCCTCTGACCTTCATTGTGGACTTCTTACTAGCAAACCTGAAATTGCTGCGTCCTTTTCATACCAGCCGCTGCCGTAGCTCACCTGCCATGTGCTGCCATGCCCACTGGACACTCATTTTTTTAAGTCAAGTTCTTACATATGAATGTACATACTACATACTACATAACAACCTACAAGTGGTAGAGAACAGGTTTACAAATTTAAGATTGGTTCTTACATTTCACTATTTTATTTTTCATTCATTTATCTTCTACACCATTTATCCTGTTCAGGGTCTCAGGGGTGCGGAAGCCTATCCCAGGAGACACTGGGCACAAGTGGGGTACACCCAATACAGCATGCCAATCCATTACAGGGCACACACACATGTTACACCAATTAACCTAATCTGCATATCTTTGTACTGTGGGAGGAAACCAGAGTATGCAGTGCCACCAAGCATGGAGAGAACATGCAAACTCCATGCACAGGGATTAAACTCCTGGCCCTGGAGGCGAAAGGTCACAGAGCTAACCATTATGCCACCGTGTGCTGCCTCTATTTCACTAATTTTGCACACACAATCATGTTTCTGAAGTGACTTAAGATTTCGTAAGATGCTTTAAAATTGGTAAATAATGTAATTACATTCTTGGACTTTATTAGAATCAGCCCAAATTGAACAACTGCATAAAGCAAACTAGGTTTCTTGCATTCTTTTTGAGGATGTTATTAAATCTGCAAATGTTACTAAAGATCACAATCTCAATGAGATTGTACTTATCACAATCTTATTTAGTAAATGAGTCTAAGTAGTTCAACGATGAAGCTTCAGAAAAATCAGGCATCTCTCTCATAAGACTAATTTGCTCGCTATCACAAACTCGTGGATATTTTCGTTCAGACATTAAATGCCTAGATTTCTTAGGTTTCATTTACATACAGTACACAGTGATGGGGACCTTTGATTCAAAACCCTTATTTTCTCCTTTACTTTACTGCGTTGGTGCAGGTGAGCAATCAGACACAGCAGTTTGACTCCAGACCAAAGCAACCAGCCTTCACAGAGACCATGTGGAGATCTCAGTATGCTGATCTCCCAGACAAACTAGAACATTTTCTGTATGTGTACAATTGACAGAAATCTGTCCACTTTTATCCACTGTTGGTTTGGAAACTAGAGTAGCTGAAGGAAACCCACCAAGCATAGGGAGAACATGCAAGCCCCACGTACAGTACACAGACCCTAATGCGGGATTCGAATCCGGACCCTGAAGGTGTAATGCAACAGTGCTAACCACTAAACCACCATATTTAGATTGATTTAACTTTTTTCCTCCACAAGGACTAAATGCTATAATTTTCCCTTAATAAAAACTTTCTACAGGATAACAGAGGTCAGTAACAGCTTCTACAGTACCTCATTCTGCTCCCCCCGAATGCACACACCATGCATCGTCTGTCAAATTCTACCTCTCAACAGTTTTCCACAATGCACAATGACACCATTTTGTTGAATTCATAAACATAATGCCTTATAGTGATATTTGCATATGCTTATTGATGTTCTGATCAGCTTTACAGTCTCCTGCACATCTCGTCACAGCTATGTGACAGGAGTTCAGCCTAGCAGTTGGTCACACACTCGTACCTGTTTCACATCTCTTCCCAGTGAAGCCTTGTTGGCAGACGCATATGTCTGGAGCCACGCAGGAGCCTCCGTTATGGCACAATCCATCACACTGTGCTGTAGCAACAAAAAGCAACACACACACACATAATCAGGAACAAACCATTTCATTAAAAATAGGTGTTACCTTAAGAAGAAATACTTAAGAATAGTTTTAAGGTTTACAACATCACAATGATAACAACTGTTGTGCATTCTCGACAATGCCAATATCATCAATCAATCAATCAATCAATCAATCAATCAATCAATCAATCAATCAATCACTCATTCTCATCAGACTACTCATTACTTGTGCACTTCAGCCTCAGCCTATTATCAGGATAGAAATAAGAAGAACTCTGAACTGATCTGCACAGACTGTTGCCAACAAAGGGAAAATCAGAAAACAGCAAAGTGATCCTAAAGCAGACATCGCTAATGATGGACCGCAGTCCGGATCCAGACCGAGTGACAGTTCTGTCCAGACCCTGATGCTTTTCTGATAAATGAAAATAATATACCATGTAGGGGCGGCTATATGCATCACTCAACAGTGCCAATCAACACCCTGTGTGGACAGAATATGCGGAAGAAAAGCGTACTCCAAAAAAAGGAAAGTACCAGTATCTTCAACCAGTTAACCAGTTTGTCTCAAATGAAACCGTGGCAATGAAAACAGTAATGTGAAGCACCACTGTGAAACAAAAGACAGGTCATTTAAGCAAACATATCCACAGCAGTCCAAGGTAAGGGCATGTAAAATACCCCAACTGACAGCACAGTATGTTACATTGTTAAATACCTGAACTCAGAGCAACAGAGCAACCAGACTAAAGCACTCAGCACTAAAGATGATTACAGATCGTTGTTTAAATTCCATACAAATACAAACCGGATTCCAAAAAAGTTGGGACACTAAACAAATTGTGAATAAAAACTGAATGCAATGATGTGGAGATGGCAAATGTCAATATTTTATTCAGAATAGAACATAGATGGCAGATCAAAAGTTTAATCCGAGAAAATTTATCATTTTAAAGGAAAAATATGTTAATTCCAAATTTCACGGTGTCAACAAATCCCAAAAAAGTTGGGACAAGTAGCAATAAGAGGCTGGAAAAAGTAAATTTGAGCATAATGAAGAGCTAGAAGACCAATTAACAGTAATTAGGTTAATTGGCAACATGATTGGGTATAAAAAGAGCTTCTCAGAGTGGCAGTGTCTCTCAGAAGCCAAGATGGGTAGAGGATCACCAATTCCCACAATGTTGCTCAGAAAGATAGTGGAGCAATATCAGAAAGGTGTTACCCAGCGAAAAATTGCAAAGACTTTGCAGTTATCATCATCAACTGTGCATAATATCATCCGAAGATTCAGAGAATCTGGAACAATCTCTGTGCGTAAGGGTCAAGGGCGTAAAACCATACTGGATGCCCGTGATCTCCGGGTCCTTAAACGACACTGCACCACAAACAGGAATGCTACTGTAAAGGAAATCACAGAATGGGCTCAGGAATACTTCCAGAAACCATTGTCAGTGAACACAATCCACCGTGCCATCCGCCGTTGCCGGCTGAAACTCTACAGTGCAAAGAAGAAACCATTTCTACGCAAGATCCACAAGCACAGGCGTTTTCATTGGGCCAGGGATCATTTAAAATGGAGTGTGGCAAAATGGAAGACTGTTCTGTGGTCAGACGAGTCACGATTCGAAGTTCTTGTTGGAAATGTGGGACGCCATGTCATCCGGACCAAAGAGGACAAGGACAACCCAAGTTGTTATCGACGCTCAGTTCAGAAGCCTGCATCTCTGATGGTATGGGGTTGCATGAGTGCGTGTGGCATGGGCAGCTTGCATGTCTGGAAAGGCACCATCAATGCAGAAAAATATATTCAGGTTCTAGAACAACATATGCTCCCATCCAGACGTCATCTCTTTCAGGGAAGACCCTGCATTTTTCAACAAGATAATGCCAGACCACATTCTGCATCAATCACAACATCATGGCTGCGTAGGAGAAGGATCCGGGTACTGAAATGGCCAGTCTGCAGTCCAGATCTTTCCCGTATAGAGAACATTTGGCGCATCATAAAGAGGAAGGCGTGACAAAGAAGGCCCAAGACGATTGAACAGTTAGAGGCCTGTATTACACAAGAATGGGAGAGCATTCCTATTTCTAAACTTGAGAAACTGGTCTCCTCAGTCCCCAGACGTCTGTTGAGTGTTGTAAGAAGAAGGGGAGATGCCACACAGTGGTGAAAATGGCCTTGTCCCAAATTTTTTGGGATTTGTTGACAACATGACATTTTGATTCACCATATTTTTCCCTTAAAATGATAAATTTTCTCAGTTTAAACTTTTGTTCCGTGATTTATGTTCTATTCTGAATAAAATATTGACATTTGCCATCTCCACATCATTGCATTCAGTTTTTATTCACAATTTGTTTAGTGTCCCAACTTTTTTGGAATCCGGTTTGTACAAGGAAATATATAAAGCCGCCAAAGTTCAAACTGTCCACATTTAACGTACGTAGTTACTGAAAATCGAAAATAAATTTTATTGGGTTTATTTATACTGGACCTTTTTACATTTTAATTCAGTGCTCCTGCCCTAAAGTCTCTGGACCTGTTATAGTTTTCCCCACTCATTTATTTACAAATGTTTTCCTTAAGTCACCTGTATTTAGTGTATGCGTAGCTTTTGTTCCGCTTGATTTATGTAAAGAGATGTTGAGTTGGCATTTATGGAAGGTATCTCCAGTCTCAGCACTTTGCAACAATAATGATAAGTTTTCCAAAGCAGCAAATACAGTACCAGTAGACTTTGTGCTTTTTCAGTTTCACAGTAATACAAAAAGCATAATTTTTTTCCCCCTATCCCATTAACATCAAGAGATAGGTGGAAAAAAAGCACAAATCCTGAGGGAACGACTGTAAGTGATGCGAGAAACTGTTTCACAGACGTTCCACAAACGCCCTGGAACATTGTTCAGAAAGCACTTCAGAGTAGCAACCATACGGTATTTGATTATTTTGCTATTAAAAGCACATCACGTCATGGTGCTTACTTAAATGCACGATCGAGCAGCTAGGAGTTACTGGAAGTAATCAAGAGCTAAAACCTGACTCCCATCAAACCCTGCTCATCCTAAGAAAAGAGTACCACTGACGTAACAGATAAATCTATTAATGGTCTTATTTTAATGTTATTTTTCACAGATGTCTAATCGGGGAATGTGTGCATTATTTAAACAGTTGCTAGCTCACTCACCTCTACAGACGGTGCCATTACCCAGGTACCCCGGCTTGCAGGTGCAGCTGTGTCCTCCCACTGTATTAAAGCAGAGCGCGTTCTCATCGCAGCTGTGTAGTCCACTTAAACACTCGTTATGCTCTGCAAATAGATACAGACGTCACATAACTATAAGAAGTACTGTACGACGGACATACTGCACACCTGTACACGCGTCTCTGTCCACTAACTGAAATCTGCATGCAACCTCTTTGCCCACTAAAGAATAAATCATCTGTCTCCTGAGCTCATTATTATTTAGGAAAAAAGAGCTTAGAGGTTGCTCAAGGGTGTAGAGTGCCAAGTTGGAAAGCAAAGTCTTGAGAGAGAGTTTAGAGCAGTCATTTCTCAAGGCTCAGCTACAGGGAAATGATTCTCATTAATATTAATGCGTCATGAAATGCACTGAGGTCTATTAACAAGTCAAAAAAAGCCACTAAATGTTATAACAGGATGAGTAAAAATTTATATACAGGTTGAAGAGACATAAAGCTATACAGTACATATAAAGCTGCACAGCTGGATGTCCAAGCATGTTACAGTACATGGATATACTGATACATGATATATTAGCAAGTGAACATAATGTAAATTGAATATAGTCAAATCTATCTAGTATTTTTTATGATAAGATTTTTATCAGGAATATTTTTGTAGCATTTATTTGAAAAATAATCCTATTAATTTATCTGCTTATAGAATATGTTTAGTTATGGTTTAAAATAAGTACAAAAGACTAGACATTGCCTTTAAAGTCTTATATTTGATTTACTATAATCTTATACAGTAATATGAAACTAGTTCTGTATTTCTAGAATTGAATAAATGGCTTGAACATAAATGAAATCAATTGAAAAATCAGACGAGAAAAAAAAGTCAAAATTCCTCATCTTATCCCCAGTGAAGTGCTTATCTTGATGCTTCAGCCTACCAAGACATCTTGGACCATGCTGTGCTTAAGGTATGATACATACTGTACTGTACACACAAATCCTCTCAGTGAAGACACGATGAAAAAGAAGGATTCAGTTTAACACGGGAGTTTTTCGAAATGAGTAACATCTTTAATCATTATAAAAGACGAGCTCTTTAAGTTGTGTAATTTCATTCTCATTTTAAAGAAGAGGATTTGTTTTATCATTAGACCTTGTGGTTTCACCTACAGTACAGACTTGGGTGCAAAAGGGTCAAAAAGTGATTTTTAAATGCCATAATAGTAATTTGATGATTTGTGCACGTGTGTGTGTGTGTGTGTGTGTGTGTGTGTGTGTGTGTGTGTGTGTGTGTGTGTGTGTGTGTGTGTGTGTGTGTGTGTGTGTGTGTGTGTGTGTGTGTCTGTGTGTGTAGGTGTGTGTGTGTGAGAGAGAGAGAGAGAGAGAGAGAGAGAGAGAGTCTGGTGCATAGTCATACAAACTACAATACTATTAATTTATTTAATTTCTAATGTCCATGAGGATTTTTATTCTACTCCAATAATCCTCCCCAGATTACAGCCATGGAATGGATTATGGAAATTATGGTAAATGCTCTACAGAATGAATGGACATGAATATCTACAGAAACACTCCAACATCTTGTGGACAGCCTTCTAAGAAGAGTGGAAGATATTATAGCTGCAAAAGAGGGACCAACTCCATATTGAAGTATACAGTATGTATTCAGATACAATGTCATTGCAGGTTTGGCAAAATACTTTTGTCAAGATAGTGGACATGGGCAGCCCGCCCACTATTCTCTACTGTATGTGTGGGAGACACTGCTGAGTTCATAAATAGTTATAACTGACTAAAGACCTGCATACAGTACTTTCTATGCACTTAAACATTAATAATGCAACATAATACTATAATACAACACAAACTTATAGTGAGTAATCGTGATGTTTACTACATGTAATAACATTTTGTATTGAGGGAATTAATTATCGCAAAAAATATAGCATGCATAAAAACCCTATGGATCTTGGCTTCATTGTACCACTGAGCTACAGAACGTTTCAAAACCACAAGCTAAATGGTCCTGATTGACTTTCAAAGCTCCACTTCATTGCACCATGAGTTGTAATTAAAAACATTTGATACTTTCAACTTAAAAAAAAAAAACTAATTATATGATAGCAAAAGTCTAAATGATACCAATGGTCTTCATAAAGTCTTACTTCAAAAATTCACTGATTACAACTTTAAAAAAACACACAAAAGACAGAGTTACATGAAAGCAGTGCTGGAGCCATCCGCAAGATAGCAATTAAAACAGCAAAGCACTTAATCGACTTGCAAGGAAGGCTATTATCAGCCGCTGTGGTCGTAAATGCCAAACCATCCGCACATCAGTTAAGGACACGTTTGCCCTAATATAGACACTGTGAAGTATAATTATGATTTCACTTTCAATTTCCAATTAGTACTGTATTTCCATGTTCTTTTCTCGGTGCAGAAATTATATTGTGGAAGGAAAATTTTATCTTGGTGGTGGTGCTGTGTGTAAGCAGCATGGTGGCCTAGTGTGTTTAACACTGTCCAATCCTGTGTGGTGTTCTACGTTCACTTGCTGCGGTTTTCTCTGGGTACTTTAGGTACCTAGAAAGACATGTGGTATAGGCTGATTGGTGTTTCCAAATTGCCCATAATGCATAATGAGGGTGTGTTTGCTTGTGTTGTAGCCTGCAATGGGTTGGTTGGCACCCCATCCAGGATGAGTTCTCTGGGACAGAATCAAGGGTTTCATCAACCCTGCACAGGATGTGTACTACAGTACATAGACAAAAGTATTTGACCAAACCTGCAATGACATTGTATCTGAATACATATACTTCAATATGGAGTTGGTCCACCTTTTGCAGCTACAGTGGTGTGAAAAACTATTTGCCCCCTTCCTGATTTCTTATTCTTTTGCATGTTTGTCACACTTAAATGTTTCTGCTCATCAAAAACCGTTAACTATTAGTCAAAGATATCATAATTGAACACAAAATGCAGTTTTTAAATGAAGCTTTACGTTATTAAGGGAGAAAAAAAACTCCAAATCTAAATGGCCCTGTGTGAAAAAGTGATTGCCCCCCTTGTTAAAAAATAACTTAACTGTGGTTTATCACACCTGAGTTCAATTTCTGTAGTCACCCCCAGGCCTGATTACTGCCACACCTGTTTTAATCAAGAAATCACTTAAATAGGAGCTACCTGACACAGAGAAGTAGACCAAAAGCACCTCAAAAGCTAGACATCATGCCAAGATCAAAAGAAATTCAGGAACAATTGAGAACAAAAGTAATTGAGAGCTATCCGTCTGGTAAAGGTTATAAAGCCATTTCTAAAGCTTTGGGACTCCAGCGAACCACAGTGAAAGCCATTATCCACAAATGGCAAAAACATGGAACAGTGGTGAACCTTCCCAGGAGTGGCCGGCCGACCAAAATTACCCCAAGAGCGCAGAGACAACTCATCCGAGAGGCCACAAAAGACCCCAGGACAACATCTAAAGAACTGCAGGCCTCACTTGCCTCAATTAAGGTCAGTGTTCACGACTCCACCATAAGAAAGAGACTGGGCAAAAACGGCCTGCATGGCAGATTTCCAAGGTGCAAACCACTTTTAAGCAAAAAGACTCAATTTTGCTAAAAAAACATCTCAATGATTGCCAAGACTTTTGGGAAAATACCTTGTGGACCGACGAGTCAAAAGTTAAACTTTTTGGAAGGTGCGTGTCCTGTTACATCTGGCGTAAAAGAAACACAGTATTACAGAAAAAGAACATCATACCAACAGTAAAATATGGTGGTGGTAGTGTGATAGTCTGGGGTTGTTTTGCTGCTTCAGGACCTGGAAGGCTTGCTGTGATAGATGGAACCATGAATTCTACTGTCTACCAAAAAATCCTGAAGGAGAATGTCCGGCCATCTGTTTGTCAACTCAAGCTGAAGCGATCTTGGGTGCTGCAGCAGGACAATGACCCAAAACACACCAGCAAATCCACCTCTGAATGGCTGAAGAAAAACAAAATGAAGACTTTGGAGTGGCGTAGTCAAAGTCCTGACCTGAATCCTATTGAGATGTTGTGGCATGACCTTAAAAAGGCGGTTCATGCTAGAAAACCCTCAAATAAAGCTGAATTACAACAATTCTGCAAAGATGAGTGGGCCAAAATTCCTCCAGAGCGCTGTAAAAGACTCGTTGCAAGTTATCGCAAACGCTTGATTGCAGTTATTGCTGCTAAGGGTGGCCCAACCAGTTATTAGGTTCAGGGGGCAATTACTTTTTCACACAGGGCCATGTAGGTTTGGATTTTTTTTCTCCCTAAATAATAAAACCCCTCATTTAAAAACTGCATTTTGTGTTTACTTGTGTTATCTTTGACAAATAGTTAAATGTGTTTGATGATCAGAAACATTTTGTGTGACAAACATGCAAAAGAATAAGAAATCAGGAGGGGGGCAAATAGTTTTTCACACCACTGTATAACAACTTCCAAGGTTCTTGAAAGGCTGTCCACACGATTTTAGAGAGTTTTTGTGGGAATTCTTGCCCATTCATTCTGGACAAGAAATCTCTGCAAAGCTCCGTTCCATTTTATCCCAAAACTGCTCGATGGGGTCGAGATCAGGGTTCTCTATGCGGGCCAGTCAAGTTCTTCCACACCGAACTCATCAAACCATGACTTTATAGTGCTTGCTGCTTTGTGCTCTGGGTCACAGTCATGTTGGAACAGGCCACAAAGTTGGAAGCAGGCTTATGCACAATTCAGAATTTAATTGAGAATGACTCAAATTCTTGAATTTGAATTGAATTTGAATTGATGTCAAAAACAGGATGTAGAATTACAATTCGGAATTGAATTAAAGGAAGCAGAATTGCAATTCAATACAAATTCAAAGAAATTCATATACATAAGTGAAGTGTTTAACAATGAAGCTCTACAATATATGTCAGATATGATTTCATTACATATTCTATAAATTATATTAGTTTGAACTACTTGTACAGATTACATTAACAGGAAATGTTTCCCCCCAGCAATGAATGTTAAAAGCTCTAGTCACAGAACACATACTGTAATTAAGTTTGATTTATTGGAATTGTAATTTTGTGGAACACAATGGAACGTGACTCCATATCCCAGAATGCTTTGCTTTAACCAAGTATTTAAAATGGTTGCCAAACAATTTGAGGTGGACATTTGTTGGAAAGCTTCTTTTCTACACAATTTGATGGTCAACACTCGTCTTTGTGTTATTTGATTAGTTTGAAATGAAAATAACATTTTGAACAAAACTAATCGAACATTGATGTATTTCAAGAATTTGATCATTATCTATATGTTGGAACAAAATGTACTGTATGCAGGGTTGAGGTGTGACTAGTTATGTGTAAGGAAATTCTTCTTCTTCTTCATCTTCATTTTCTATACCGCTTAATCCTGTGTTCAGGGTCGCGGGGGACCTGGAGCCTATCCCAGGAGACTTCGGGCACTAGGCGGGGTACACCCTGGACAGGGTGTCAATCCATCGCAGGGCACACACACATACACACACTCACACACCCAATCACACACTATGGGCAATTTGGGAACGCCAATTAGCCTAACCTGCATATCTTTGGACTGTGGGAGGAAACCGGAGTACCCGGAATTTAATTCCACTTCCTGTCATTCCAACTCCAATTCAAATTCAACTTCCTATTGGGCGGAGTCAATTCAATTCAAATTCCAACTCATGAATTGAATGGCGGCCAATTCTCAAATTCTGAATTGTGCACAAGCCTGGTTGGAAGCAAACTGTAGCATTGTCCACGGTGACTTGATATGCTGAAGCATCAAGATTCGCCTCAGTGGGGTTAAGGGGCCTGATTGAAACACCTACCGTAAATTCAATAATTAACAGATTTGGCCACTTAATTGTGTCCATATAATGTATATAAATGGTTGCGTGGGTGAGTGTGTGGGTGTGTGTGGCAGAGTGATGGGTACAGTACTGTATGTGCTAGAGTGGTAATGACTAATGTAGCCCCAAAATGTCTATACATTTTGCAAGGTTTTGTATTTGATGTCAGATTTAATTCCAAATCTGCCAATTGGACTTTTCAAGTTCAGTGACGTTGTTGCATAAATGTTCACTCCCCACACCTACAGTAATACAACACTAAAGCATCTTTTTCGTGTAATACAGCAATAAAGCACTAATGCTTTGTAAGCTCTTTTTTTTTTTTTTATATATTACTGACTATCCATGTTCCCAAAGATCCAGTCCCCCTACTGCTGGCTAGTCCCCCTACTATTACAGATAATACTCCTTTAATCATTAATCAGGTTTTTAACATTGAAAATAATGTCTTTCTCTTCTGCGGATTATCGTAATATAACACAGAAGAGTAATGGATACCATTCTCTCTGGGCACTTGCGCATATAAATAATTGGAAGCGCTAATGATGCACTGCTTTTATGAACAATATAATAAACAATCTTAATGCTAACGCTTGCTGAAATTAGTTACACGCTGCCCTCGTCGGTGCGGCATTAGAAAGGGCACAGAGCAATTTAGCGTTCAGTCTTGTGTTAATAATAGGATTTAATTTCACTGGCTTTTTCATCATTTGATTTATTCAACCGAATCCATTTGGGGCAACGTATATTAAAAACAGAGTGTAGCAATAGCCTCGTATTCACCACAAGGAATC
This sequence comes from Channallabes apus, assembly GCA_030522415.1. Classification (NCBI taxonomy): domain Eukaryota; kingdom Metazoa; phylum Chordata; class Actinopteri; order Siluriformes; family Clariidae; genus Channallabes; species Channallabes apus. The sequence continues at coordinate 26,745,823 of CM060114.1, forward strand.
TCTGAGATTGTGTGGATGATCAGCTTTTGAAAATTAATCAGTGGAGCTAATGAGATAATGCAATATGAGACTTTATGTCTTGGTGCAGTTAAAGCGCAGCCATACAGAGCAGAATGCTTAGTGTGAAAACCTTAAGCTCAATGACCCTGGGTTTTTCGAGGGGAAGTTTTTGATCTTACGTAAAAAAAAGTGTCTGATAATTGGAAAAACAAACAAACAAACAAACAAACAAACGAGCAAACAAGCAATCCAACTGTACATCCATACATTACACACACTCTCATGGAAACATTATAAAGTAAAATCAGCTTTTATTCACCAGTGCAGGAATAGTCATCTATCCGGATGTAGCCGTCGTTACACACACACATGAACGATCCTGGCGTGTTCAGACACACGGTGTTCTCCCTGCAGTAGTGTTTCCCCTCTGCACACTCATCAATATCTGCAACCAGCCGCCACCAAAAAAGAAAACAACATGAGCAGAGCATCAACTTTCACACACACAAGATTTAATTAGAGTTATGTTACTGTATGTTATATTATATTATATTTAAACATATTTTTTCATATTCATTTTCAAGATCTGCTTTTTTATTCATGCTAGAGTACAGTGTGTGTGTGTGTGTGTGTGTGTGTGTATAATACTGTTGGCTTATTAGTGGCCGGCTGTATAAGCAAAAGATCCAGGAAATCCACTCTGATTACTTTAAATTCCCTGGTTAGTGCATAATAATGCCACAGAGCTCCTTAATAATTAAGGACAGTAATAATCTACAGCTCGAAAGCACAGGCTGAAGGAAGTGTTCGTCTCAGGTGTAGTGTGCATTGATCCCAATGTTCACGCACACATTTAATACAGAGCTAATTAACTTGCTGCATGCTGGGTTTTTAGTATGAGTGTTCATAACACAGGTACTCAATCTATCATGCGCACACATACAGTACACACGCACACATCTGTATTCCAGCATGTGTTTTTTACTGATGTGATATTTAATGGAGCGGCACGATGGTGTAGTGGTTAGCACTGTCGCCATGCACCTTCGAGGTGCGGGTTCGATTCCAGGCCAGGCTCGATTCCCGCCTTTGTGTGCATGGAGTTTGCATGTTCTTCATGTGCTTGGTGGGTTTCCTCAGGGTACTCCGGTTTCCTCCCACATAAAAACATGCATTTAGGCTAACTGTCATTCCCAAATTGCCCGTAGTGAATATGTGTGTATACAGTACAGTATGTGTGTTTGTGTGCCCTGGATTGGCACCCTGTCCAGGATGTACACTAAGTTTCCAGGTGACCCTGAATACAGAATTAAGTGGTATAGACGAGTGAGTGAGTGATATTTATTGGTCTGTACATACACCATAACACTAACCCCATTGCCAGGTAAACTAACCAACTATACACCAACTGGTGACATGATCATGGGGCAACCAGAGCTCACCCATGCCTGTAAGAGAAAAAAATAAAATACAGCCTGAACACCCAGTGCAAACAGCCCAAGGCCAAACTCTCCAGGTCCAAATCTGATCATGTACCTATGGAATGTGCTGAACAAATCCAGTGAGGTTCCACCCCACAACCCACTAAGGATGCCCCAGATGTCTCGTAGTATCAGAGATCCCACAGTAGGGGAACCCAAACCCTTGTTGACTTTATGTAAATGGTTTAATTGTTTGGCTGATCAGGGTATGTTCTCATAAGACATTTTCAACAGATTTTTTTTTTGAAAATGTGTTAAGCATCTGCTAAGGTAGGTTTGCTCATTTCCTGAGCGAGTCATTAAGTACCTTGGCAGTACGCGCTGTCATCCCTCACTGCCCGGTAGCCGTCTTTACAGCTGCAGCAGGCTCCTGCCTCCAGATTCACACACTCCGAGTTCTCCACACAGCTGCTGCTGTAACCATCCGCACAGAAATCATGTCCTGACAAAGAAAGAGTAGAAACACCACTTAAAAGTGTGTGTGTGTGTGTGTGTGTGTGTGTGTGTGTGTGTGTGTGTGTGTGTGTGTGTGTGTGTGTGTGTGTGTAGGGGACTGTCTATGTGTTCTAAAAGTAGCTAGGAGGTGTCAAATATATGAACATGTAAACACTTACTATGCCTACTGTTTATGTGGATAATGAGCTGAGGTAGCAATCTTAAACAGGAACTAATTATCAGAGAGAGAGAGAGAGAGAGAGAGAGAGAGAGAGAGAGAAAGAGAGAGGAAACCATTTCCATGTACTGAACAAGTATTCATTTGGGTCAAACAGTTATAAGTAAATACAAAAAAGTCCAAAAATTATAATATTTTACATATTTTAAATAATCATTGATTAAATGCCATAAATTTGTTAGTAATTATTAACATTTTTTGTTATAGATTTTTTTAAATGTAATTTTCAGTGAGAACTGTTGTTTGTCATATAGAACTGCATCTCACCCATCATTTCCATTTATTTCACTTTAAAAACGTATACAGAACATGACTGTAAAAAGCCAAATGAACGGCTGTCCATCTTAGGATGCATCTTAGAATGTACACACAATTGCAAAACCCCTTTTTTGTGTTTAAAAAGCTTATTTATAGACATTTTCTATCATATCCAGTTCATAAATCTTTACTGAATGTAAATACAGTCCCCTACATACAAAGATTTTATGTTTTATTTTAAAGAAGTTCATGAATCGTTCAACCATCGGCACAATTCTAAATAAAACTCTACTGTATTAAACTTTGTACAGTATACTGTAAGGAGTTGTATTAGCATCCTAATACCTATACAATGTTCGTTAGACTTATGAACAAACTGGACTTATGAACAAGCTCTTGAACGGAACTCGTTCGCATGTTGGGGACTGTTACAGTTTTTCAAGTGTAACTGTGCATGTATTTGAACCAGAATACAGTATGTAAACAGAATTCAAATAGAGAGAGATCGAGAGAGAGAGAGAGAGAGAGAGAGAGAGAGTGAGAGGGAGAGATTATTGCATTTAAAGATTTAAAGATTTGAATCTAGTTGTGAACAAGAATAGTGAAGGAGCATCACAGACATTATGACAAATTTCATTAATCTTATGTCTTGTTCATTGTGGCATATCTAGTCAGCAACTCGATCCAAGCCTGACACTCACCGTGAGAGGAAATCACACGGATGTTGCAAGATTTTCAACATCTTCAGGCAGGATTTTTTTTTTTTTACGTAACCCAACATGATCTATGAAGAAATTAGGCTTTAAACTTGTGGGATGTTAGGTTTTTAGTGTGTGTTCACTCTACAAAACCTATTATAGCCTATGGAGTGATTTTTGCAAGGATTGTAATAAGAGCTTCATAATTTTTGATCATCATCGTCATCATTTTTACCAAAGTAGTAGAGTTTTTCAAGGCCTTCACCATCCTCATGGGAGCAGAGTGACTCAGCACAGGTACCAAACAGATCCTCGAAAAAGGTTCTTAATGTTAATTGGCCTCTTGAGGCCAACACCATTGTTCTCAATAGACCTGGTGGAACCTTTTGATATAGCTTTCGTGGAGGTGTAATAAGAATTAAAAAAAAAAAAAAAAAAAAAAACGTCAGTTGGATCCCTTAGAAAAGTAACTGCTTAAGTGTAATGGGTAGGAAAGGATTATGCAGAACATTTGCTCTATCATTTTTTTTTGCCATTTTTTTGTGCTTTGAAAAATATAATAATAATAATAATAATAATAATAGAGGTGTCCTGGAGGCTAATAATCACTGGTGACATCCATAACACTGACCATACAGTTCTTGTGAGTAAATTCTGTACATTAGTAGAGATTGGAAACGCCACGTGTGGTTGCTCCACAGCAGCAGAGGGCGCTGTATAGACGACAAAGCAAGTAACATCTTAATCCTCAAATGTTCCATCATTTATTTTAAAAGAGAAAAAAGAGGATGAGGAACAACAGGGGAACTGTAACCATTCTGAGAATCCCCTGACTCTAACTTGAGTAGCAGGGCAGGGCTACATTTTAAGCATGCGGGGGTGTGGCTAGACCAAACCCTAAGCCTAACACTTAGGGGGAGAATACTAATTGAAATCTGACCAAACAATCCTGACTTGGAGATGTGCTGATATTTATTGTATTAATGCATTGTGATCTAGTTATGTTAATGATTAATAATTAATCTAGAGTCTGAAAGTAGAAGACCCTAAAAAAGCTGCTGCATATTAAGGCATTACTAATACAGCTGTATGTCTTTTCTTTGTCCAGTAGGTGCCTTGTGTGGTTGTGTGTTTGCCTTACTGTACCTTGACAGACTTTACAGCAGCGGTCTGTGAGGGTTATCTGCTCTGACTCAGCGCAGTTGAGCTCTGGACAAGCGTTGCTTTCAACTCTCCGCATCTTACGGTCCTGCCCGCCCACACATACACACACGTTCACACACACCCACACACAGGACAAACGCAAATAAAATATGAGAAGAATAAACTTCTTACTTGCAAAGAGCCTTAAACTGGTATTAGCTTTCGGTCATAAAATAAATCACACAGAAAATCATTCTTTCAGTAAATTATTCTTAAACAAAACGATTAATTACATCTATGAGGGGATGATTTTTATTGTAAGTGTGCTCTGAATCAGGCTAACGGTAGTGACAATATTTTAAGCGGCTCCTGCTTACCCTGCACTCATAGAGCAGACAGTTTCCTGCAGAGTCTCGCACGCTCTTCCGTTCCCCTTCCACATACACCCTTCCCCTAAAAACACATACAGCTAGACACACACACACACACACACACACACACACACACACACAACCACAGAGAGACTTGATCAGCATTTTAGATTAAGTAGCAGATTTAGTCGTTAATCAAAGAGTCATTAACTTTGTTTACTGAAACATGTCGTTGCTCAGTTCCACATTGCTGTTGAATGATTGCGTGTGCCTGACTGGAGGATGTGGTGCGTTCTCCGTGTGATGGCAGCGAAGCTAACTTGGATGTAAATTTAATGGACTGTGGTTTAGACTGAGTACAGAGAGAGGAAGAGATGAAATAAGACAAGCGAGTGAAGAATGAAGGAAACCGAGCTGCATAAAAAAGGGTGAAAGATACAGTAGTATCATAATTAATTCATCTTTAATTAATGAATCTTTAAAATGTTGGCATTTGTACTTTTTAACAGCCCGCGACTCAAATCCAATGCATAAAATATTTTCTAACAGCTATTTCCTTTATTAGAAAAAAATAATAAATCTCAAAATTGTTCATTCATTTTATATGCAGCTTATCCTGTACAGGCTCGTAGAAAACCTGGAGCCTATCCCAGGATAATTGTGGCGGGGTTCACCCTGGACAAGGTACCAATCTGTCACAGGGCACATACATGCACACACTCACACACTACGGGCAATTACAATAGGAAACTGGAGTACCCAGAGGAAACCCACTAAGCACAGGAGAACATGTAAAGGAGGGATTCGAACCCTCAACCATGAAAGTCCGAGGCCACCATGCCATAGAAACTGTTCATATATATATATATATATATATATATAAGCCTAACCCTAACCCACGTGCCATCCGGACATTTCATGCCAGATACTCCCGACCCTGGAGGTATATCCGTCGTTTCTGTGGCAGTTACTCAAGGGTTTAGGTTGCCAGCTCGATGCCTGGTTGTCATTCACATGCTACGAGCAATTTGGGAAAGTTATTTAGCCTAACCTGCATGTCTTTGGCCTGTGGGAGGAAACCGGAGTACCCGGAGGAAACCCACCAAGCCGCATGTGCACTATTTGTCTCTGTGTACTAGAGAGTGCAGGAGTTGAACACATTGACAAGCTCTGTTAGTTTCTCTTTAACAACATCCTCTTTTGTTGTCACGAGCTGCATCTCAAGTAGAAAATTATGAAAATCAGGACGCACAGACCTCTTTGTAGATCTGAAGAGAGAGAGGTTTTTAGAATTCATACTTTCAAACGTCTTTAACAGGAATATCAGTCAGCATGTCGTAAACAAAAACTCTCTAGAACAGTGTGTCTGTCGCAGCCAGCTTGTCATATTCCGCAATACCGCACCCACTATTCCACTCAGCCGAATTTGCTATCTAATCTACACCGATGCAATTCGTTAAAACCTCTGGGGTGCTCAGCAGAGGTCGTTAACAGCTCCTTACACCATCTAATGGGCTCGATGCAAATTCTGTTCTGCTTGTTATTGGGGCATGTTTGAAAATTTCAACTGGCGTCTCCCGACAAAATTTTCCGTTAACTTTGCGATAACACCTCATTATTGCTTCTTACTGTAAGAATGAAAGATATATTACATGTTAAAGTTTGATGCACAATAGAAATGTTTTAATGTGGTTTGATCATTTCGGTTAATTTCATAATAAAGTCTGATGACAAATTTAAAATAGAATTTTTATTTCTCAAATGTATGTGGTTCGGTATTAGCTCAGGAATATAGTAGTTCAGAAATTCATAGTCGGTAGCATCATTATAATTTTGCTTCATGACAGTGTGGCATGTTTCGTCATCAATTCTTTAGGACTTTGTTTAACTTTTGTTAAAATCATTAACGGCTCGGTATTGAAACATTATCATGTCGCCAACACTCACTCACTCAACGTCTATACTGCTTACTCCTGTATACAGGTTCGTGTGGGGCCTGGCGCCTATCCCAGGAGACTTAGGGCACGAGGCAAGGTACACCTGCACGGGTTGCCAATCCATCGCAGGACTCACACACTTATTCACACACTATGGCCAATTCGGGAACGCCAATTAACCTAATCTGCATGTCTTTGGACTGTAGAGTCGTTTTATGTCTTAATGAATTCAGTTAAATCATTAACAGCACGATGTGGGGTCGCTACGCTTGAAAAAAATTAAACGACTGAAACGACTCCGGAGACGATTTCGAAACGGGAGACGTCGGGAGATGAGTGGACTGGAAGTTCACGTAATTTTTTGCAGACGTTGAATGCACGGTACACACACAGCAGCCATCTTATGTGTGCCTGGTTATGAGAAAGATGCCTAGCCTGGGTGGGTGAAAGTGTATATATATTTGAAAAAAAAAATAGAATTTCTAAATGCAGTACACGTCTCTCCTGAACTGTCTATGCTCTAACACAGGCTCCCAAAAAGTATTTCATCAGCATCTAACAGCTTCGATCCAGTTTTAGCACAGTCACTGTGAGTTACTGTGTGTGCATGTGTGTGTGTGTGTGTGTGTTCATGAGTGTGTACTCACGCTGACACTCTTTACAGCACGCTCCAGGGATGTAGGCTGGTGCTGTATCCGGAGAACACTGAGGTGCAGGACAGAAGATGCTCTCGCACTCAACGCTGCCGTTCTACAGAGTGCGAAAGGTGAAAACAAAGCCACTTCTGTTAGCATAAACTGTGCTAACCTTCTGCATTGCTTCAGAGGCTAAAATAGCATATGCGCTTTTTTTATTTTTAGGAACCATAATAATAAGAATCGAATAATCGAAAAAACCCATACCAAACATGTGCAGTTCTTGCATCCGTCTATCCAGACATCTTCATCTCTGTAGATCTCGCCGTTGAGCGCGCAGGTCCTCTCACAGTAACATCCGTCCAGCGTCTTCATTCTTTCTTCTGCACGGGCGAGCTGCGATCATAGACAACAATGTTACATGAGAAGAGCAGAGAAGAGGAGAGTGTCACTGCATCAAATAGCCGCCCACATGTTTGAACCAGGTTTAAAGATTTTAGACTCATGGTGAATTTGTACGGATGGAAGGGAACACCACGTGGAGGAAAGGAGCGTTCTAAAAAAATAAACATGTACACATGTACAGTATGTATTTCTGAGGAATGCTTTAAGAAATTCTTCAGTCTATGTAATTTAATCGAAAATAAAAAAAGCTTTACGAGGCATTAAATCTGTAAAGCCGGATAAGAACCATGGATGAGCAATTAACAATTAATCACACAAGATCCGTGCTCCTGTAGGTTTCTAACAGGGTTTGGAAATCTGATCAGGGATTGGGAACGGATGCAACAGCTTCCCACACACGGCGTCACGCACCTCCAAGTGTTTTGTTTTCTTCCAGAAATATTCAGGGCGTCTTAGCTCCTGAATTACTCTTCTGTAATACTGTATGGTGTTTGCACAGTATCACATCCTCTTTCACAGAACAGATCTCAGACACTTTAAGCAGAAGTTTTTTTTTTTTTACCATTTGGCTGCTTTCCAATGTAATATTTCAGTAAATTGCTGTTGTCCGGTATGTTTTTATGGTGCTCATTATGTGGATGCATTTACTAGCATCGTCAGCATTTTCCCTAGTGGTCCAATAGAAAGAACACAGTGCCCTTACTGAGTCCAGGCCATCGATTTGGTATATAGTACTTATTGTGTTTGAAACATTGTGTTCGTTATCCCATCTCCAAGTAGTCCTAGCTGTTCCGAAATCATTCCATAAAAGCAATTCTCACTTTTAAGAAACAATGCATCCTATAGCTAATATTGTCCCAACGTCCGTAATGGTTCGAACCTAGTGGTTAGCACTGCCGCATTGCCCTAGGGCCGAGGGTTCGATTCCTACCTCGGGTCTGTGTGCATGGAGTTTGCAAAGACATGTAGATTAGATTAGTTGGCGTTCTCAAATTGCCCGTAGTGCATGAATGAGTGTGTGGGCGTGTGTCTGTACTGTATGTGTGCATGTGTGTGCCTAATCTGCATGTCTTAATCCTAAAATGGATTAGCCCCACCTTGTACCCCATGTCTCCTCAGATAGGAGTGGTATTGAAGTTGCGTAAATGAGAGATAGATCACACTGCGATTATTTTGACACAAATTGCGATTATGATTTAAACTGCTATATCCAACTGTTAAAAGAACCATTTGTATTCAAACACATTTATCTGGGCCAGGGGTCTCCAAATCCAGTCCTGGAGGGCCAGTGACCAGCACAGTTTGTAATTCACCAACACCTACAGTAAGCACACCCACTGAACCTAGTAATTAAAAGATTAGTTAAATCAGCTGTGTTTGAGAAGAAGAATCACCAAACTGTGTTGGACACTGGGCCTCCAGGACTGGATTTGGAGACCCCTGATCTAGGCTAACAGCATATATAGTGGGGCAAAAAAGTATTTAGTCAGCCACCAATTGTGCAAGTTCTCCCTCTTAAAAAGATGAGAGAGATCTTTAATTTTCATCATAGGTATACCTCAACTATGAGAGACAAAAGAAAAAAAAGAAAAAAACAGAAAATTGCATTGTAGGATTTTTAATAAATTAATTGGTAAATGGGCGGCGCGGTGGTGTAGTGGTTAGCACTGTCGCACCTCCAGGGTCCAGGGTTCGATTCCCCAGCCAGGCTCGATTCCTGTCTCTGTGTGCATGGAGTTTGCATGTTCTCCCCGTGCTTGGTGGGTTTCCTCTGGGTACTCCGGTTTCCTCCCACAGTCCAAAGATATGCAGGTTAGGCTAATTGGCATTCCTAAATTGCCCGTAGTGTGTGATTGGGTGTGTGAGTGTGTGTATGTGTGTGTGCCCTGTGATGGATTGGCACCCTGTCCAGGGTGTACCCCGCCTAGTGCCCAAGTCTCCTGGGATAGGCTCCAGGTCCCCCGCGACCCTGAACACAGGATTAAGCAGTATAGAAAATGAATGAATGAATAATTGGTAAATTCCTCGGTAAAAAAGTATTTGGTCACCTACTAATGGAACAAATTATCTCATTAACATGGTGTTTGCCAATATTTATTTGTCACCTCAAAACTGTTTAACAACCTCTACACAAAATTCCGACTATGTGTATATTCCCTGTGATGAATCGCATCCTTTGGCGATTAAATAATTGCACCAGTCAATATTGAGATTTAGATTTTTATTGCGATTTCATTTGCGATTAATTGTGCAGCATTAGTCAGTAACATTGCCAAATTAACGTCACCAAAAATTCCAGTTGGGAATATACAGTATTTCTTTAGAAATTGAAACTATTATTTCTAAAGAGAAACATTTTACATTTTAAATATTCCAAATAATCATAAGTAATGAAATAAATATGAAACCAAATTATTTGGATAATGCATGTTTAAACTTAGTTCAACTCTGTCACCAAGCAATCTTTGATACTTCCCATCCATCTACGAACATCTGTAGCCCAACTAAGGACCATGGAGGCCAAAAGTGACCATTGTATTTATTCCAATTTTGATGACCAGGTAAGACCTGCTGTGGACTGTGCACGTTTTTGGAATCTGGGAGGAAACCGATGGAAACCCATCAAGAACAGGGAGAACATGAAAGCTCCATGTATTCCAGGTTCCAGGCAGGAATCTGGACATGCAAGGCAGCAGTGCTAACCACTAAGTCACCTTGTATAGTAAAAAAAATACAGATACCTTTCCAGATGTTTTGGCCAAAATGTCCTGCAGCTCCATGATTTTTTGTACCAGGCCATGGAAATCGTTGCAGGTTGGACAAGCTGAAACATCACCAGAGAGGAGCTTATAAATATTTAAAATGAATTACAGTGGAAACTTGGATTAAGAGCATAATTCATTCCGAAAGTGGGCTCGTATTCCAAAACACTTGTATATCAAAGCAACTTTTCTAATAAGAAATAATGGAAACTCAAATGAAGCAAGAGGAGGAATCAGCCTCCCGCTTCCCATATTACACAGTAAACCTTTCTCCTCTCTTATTTGAATTTCACACGCACACACACACACATAAACGGAAAGACACATTGTCAGAAACATTAGCAAGGAACATCGCCAATGACACTCACGTGAGCTCATACTAACGAAATCACTGCTGTAAAGTAATACAAACAAACAAATCAACCTGCACTTTACCTTTGAAAATAATCGCAACAGAGCAGTGTTTCCGTGTAGAGCAGAGAGTGTGTGTGTGTGTGTGTGTGTCTGAAGCCGAGAGTGTGGGATGTAAAGGCGAGAGTGTGTGTGTGTGTGTGAAGGGGCACGGTGTCAAATTACGCGCAGGCACACACACCCACAACGACAGAGAGGGAGAAAATGGATCTTTAACCTCTCTAGTAAACCTTGCTTTTGCTTTACACGCACGCTGTACACACGTGCTGTACACACGTGCTTACAATGTTTCCTCTCACAGCCGGAGGCACAGAGAGAGCTGATTGGCCGAGCTCTCTCAGGGGGGAGGGACGAGAGGTACTTGAGTCCCACATTAATCACGGCTCTACAGCCAATCAGGGTCTGTAGCGTCTGTGAGTTCGCGCACGCGGAAGGAGCAGCTAGCGCTTTCCTCCACATGTGTTACTCCGCCCCTAATGGTGCGTGAGCAAGCAGTTTGAAAAGATGCGGTTGGCTGACGTCACGCGGTTTGGAGGAAACACGTGATAGTCTTCGCCCTCCCGACTGTGTGGTAGTGGTAGCCTTAATGTGGAAGCCCCCCTAGCGACGGGGAGGAATTGGCCACGACTAAATTGGGGAGAAAAATGGAAAAATCCCCCCCCCCAGGCAAAAAAAAAATCTTTGCTCGTCTTGTGGGACTCTCGCAAACCGTGTTACTCGCAATCCGAGGTTCCACTGTATTGCTTATTTTAACACGGTCTAGCAGACAGGTTTATATAACCATACATAGTCATAAGAAATATACAAGAATGCGTCTTTTGCAGCACTCACTGCGGTTGAGGTCAGGACACTGTGAGATGTATCCTTGAGGCATGAACACCAACCGAGCCTCCTGCATCACACCCTAGGAAAGGGAATTAGAGGCAGTTAGCAACAGAAATATGGATATCCAGAGTGTGACACTAATAACCATTCATCAGGGGTCTAATAGAAGTTTATTAACATCAACATTTTGACAGATACTGGCTTAATCACAGCCTGAGTAAAAAAATAAATAAAATGCTACAGTAACCTAGCTGCTAGCTAGCTTCCTCTAGGAAAACGGGACTGACAATGTCTGAATTTAAATCATACAGAGCTGAAATCAAAGCAATCCGTACCTTAAAGAATCCATGAACGTTGTTTCTTTGCCCGAGCCACAAGGTCGTACCCACAGGAATGTCCATAGATGGTGTTTCGATAATCCTTTCATAAATTCTATTAAGAAAAAAAAAGTTGTTAAAACGTAAACTTCCCAGAAAAAATGATTGAGACGGTAAAAATACTGTCATCATGTTGCTCACCTGCTGCAGTCTACATAAAGCACCAGCTGAGTAGTGCTGAGCGTCAGGGCCACCCTGTGCCAGCGAACATCTGCAAGGTTGTAAGGGAAAACCTCTGTGCGGTTCTGCTCTTCTGCGATACGGTAGTGCAGACGGATTTCACTGCGCTGCCCATTGCTCTCCAGCTCCAGATACCTGCATGTTTGTTACACATGATAAGGCTCTGGAAAAGTATCTCAGAATGCACAACACAACAGGCTTTGGGCGAATGGGCCTCACCAGGCTCCATGACTGTGACCCAGTTCATAGACTTACCAAAAGTAACCAGTTAAAGATGTTTTTGACCCGACCATCAGCTTGAAATCGGTGTTACACAGTTTACGGTGGTAGTGTATGGTGCGGGGTATGATTTCACAGGACATACTAGGCACTTTAATACCAAGAAAGCATCATTTGAATTTCAAGGTCTATCTGAATGTAATTGCTGACCGTGTGAATTTCTTTATTCACAGAATTCACCTTGTTGCAAAGTCCTTGTCATTGTCAACCCAGTAATCCATCAAAGCATGTGAAGTCTTGTCAACACAAGAATGCACATTTTTGTGCCATATACAGTACTGTGCAAAAGTCTTCAATCACACTTTTTTTCTTCTTCTTTTTTTGGGGATTTTTCCCCGATATTCTCCCAGAATTTAGTCGTATCCAATTCCTCCCCGTCACTAGGGGGCTCCCACATCAAGCTTCTACTATCAACCAGTCGGGTGGGCCGCAGACTATCCCACGTGACGTCACCGACCACATCTTTTCGAACTGCTTGCTCACGCACCATTGGGGGCAGCGTAACACACTCGGAGGTCAGCGCTATCCACTCCCTCTGCTTGCGTGAGCTCACAGACGCCCCTGATTGGTTGTAGAGCCGTCAATAATTGTACCCGAAGTACCTCTCGTCCCTCCCCTGTGAGAGAGCTCGGCCAATCAGCTCTCTCTAGGCCTCCAGCTGTGGGAGGTAACAGCATCACCCGGGGTTCAAACTCGCGATCTCCGGATGATAGAGCGAGCACTTTACCACTGCGCCACTCGGAGTCCCTCAACCACACTTTTTAATATTAAATGAAATTATATGATGTAGATTAAATTTAAGAAATGTGCAATCCGTTGCATGTTGCAAATAGGTTGCACATTTAATCTACATGATCTAATTTTATTTAATATTTTATGATGCCTGAAGGTACAATTTTTAAAAAATGGTTGTTTATGTAACAACCTCAGCAGCAACCTCATTTCCCCTCTCGTCTGTTCCAACCACTCAGCATTCAGCATCACCAGTATACTAATCACTGGCCTGATCATTTGTCATCATCTGCACCTGTTTCTCACTGGTTCATGCCTTAAGTTAGATGTTTCTCATGCTTGAATGATTCATACAGTATGTACAGGGACTGAGCAGGTCCTCCTGGAGGCCTGGAGAACTATTCTGCAGGAGTATAGTACTGTAAAATACAAGAAATACTGGCTCTTTAAAAACAAAATATAAAGAAACGAGGAGGGGGTTCAAGACTTTTGACCATTACTGAACATAACCTCTGACCCTAACCACACTCACCATCACCCTTAATAGGAGAACCTGCTCATTTATGCAATTATGGAAGTCAATCATGTGGCAGGAGCACAATGCATGAAATCATGCAGATGCAGGTCAGGAGTTTCAGGTAATTATAATCTCAATGATCATAATGGGAAAAAATGTCCTAAGTGGACAGATAAAGACTTGCTGGAAAAAACACGTCTTCTTTCTTTAATCTCTTTTATTCACCCACAGAACATACGCTCAAGGTTTTTTGTTTTGCACCATAATCTGTAACCTCAAAGGATGATGATGATGATGATGATGATGATGAATTTATAATCACTATGGGTTTTACCTATTGCGGTGAAACACGAAACATTCAAAGTGGCATTCATCCAATTTTACCAAGGTATCCCTTACTCTAAGGAAGCTTTAGGGAACACTGGGACAAGAAATAAAGTAGGAAGTAAAAGTAATTAGCTGGCAGTAAATGTGATTAACATTGCTTGAGGTGTTCATACACAGCTCCTTTCAATACACAAACATCAATCAGTGCAGCTACAGGCTTGTGATTGAAGCGCAGAAGTTTAAAACTGACAGCTAAAGAATTACGTCTAGATGTGGCACATAATTAACATGGACACATTTGGGATCTCTGGCCATCTTTCTAGCTGTTAAAACCTCAGTGAGAAACCAATCAATTAGATTAAAGCATGTATACCCAAGCTATCTGGCTGTGGTGCATATCTGATTATTTAAAAAAAAAATTCCTATTGATCTGCCAATCCATCTTAATGACAGCAAGCACCCATGCAATCAGATATCTGAGGATCTATCAATCAAACTTGACAATCAGTAATACCTGCCTAATCATCGCCTAACGCTCTGACACACGATCACAATTCTGCAGTTGGTCAGCATGGTGAAGTAATTATTAGTGTCTCTGGTACGGCAAACCATGACGGATTTAGTGGTTTGTGTGTGTGGGAGTGTAAGTGAGGACACACAGACCCTTCAGCCCCTGTGTTATGAACATGTTGACCTTAATGTCGAAGGGTAATCAATACTGTATGTGTAAGAAATGTCACTGGTCACAAATCAATGACATTACACACAGCCATAATCAGTGTGATTTAGGGGCAAGAGCTTAGAGCCCTTAAGGTAAGCTTAAGCTGAAAATGACCCATTCGGAATGAAGCAATTTTAAGTGCAAGCGCAACTACTGTTAGTTTGTGCCCCAAATAAGTAAAAATATAAAAAATTAAACCCTAAATGAGCCTAATTTAAAATTCTTTAAAATTTAAAGGTCCCATATTGTTCTTTTTTCTTCCCAACAAGTTAACACCGGTGCGGCCCAATGGTTAGTGGTTAGCACTGTCGCCTTGCAACTCCAGGGTCCAAGTTCGATTCCTGCCTTGGGTCTGTGTGCATGGAATTTGCATGTTCTCCCTGTGCTTGGTGGGTTTCAGGGTCCTCCGGTTCCCTCCCACTGTCCAAAGACCTACAGATTAGTCTAACTGGTGTTCCCAAATTGGCCAAGTTTGTAAATGATGTTGTGAGTATATGAATGTGTGTGCCCTGGAATGGATTGGCAACCTGTCCAGGGTGTACCCTGCCTCGTGCCCTAAGCCTCCTGGGATACCGTAGACTCCAGGCCCCCGCCCCCTGTATAGACGATAAGTGAGTTAACACAGGTCTCAGAGCCCCCATGTCTGTTAACCTCCAGCTGAAATTCACCTCAGATAAGGTCATTTTCAATCCAGTGCATGGGTGGGGCTCATTGGTTATGGTTTTGGACTGATGATCCCTGGTTTGAGCTCGGATGCTGCAGGGCTGCCTTTGTTGTACCCTTGAGAAAAGTCTTTTACTCCCAAATGTTCAGATGCAATTGGGTGGCGAGCTGCAAATTCTCTCGAGTTCAAAACTAATCTCAATTACAGTACATGTTGTAAATGGTCCCAATTTACTGAATTCTGCTTGCATATTTATTATTTTTCTTCATGCTCGCCTGTAATATTTTGGAACATATTTCATTAGTTCTATTCCCAACATTAACAAACTTGCAACCTAATTTAAACCTCTGAGACCCAGACCAGGCAGTTGCTAAGGATACCGCAAATGCATCACACAGAGCCTCAGTTTCATTAGATCTTTATATCTGACTAAAAACCTTAGGTATCCAACATCTCCTATTAATATCTGTATTTATATTTGTTTATTCGGAATAATGTATTCACATTTCGTTCACTTGATCTTCAGCTCGTTAATAATATTCCATGGCTTTTGGCTGACCTCTTTGGTTTGTTTTATTCCTGTTGATACTGTACCTAACAGTTTGTTAATCATTTGCTCTGAAATATGTTGTGTCTTTGGAACATAGGAGATGCATTCAAGTCAAACTGGGACTTTTTTTGCTACACTAATGCACTTACAGTATCCCTGTGTTTACGTAACTAGTGCTTTGAGACCATCAAAGTATAAAGTCATGATCGACTGCCAGCTTCACGTCTAAAATGATGGCCTACCAGGAACTCATTTAATGGCCAAAATATGTGGGAATGGCTTGAAGTGAGGTCAGGACTGTACGTGGGATGTGGCAATAACTCTGAGACAAGTTCCTGTAAATGTGCAAGTGGTGAGACTGTGAGTGCAGGAGGGCGTCAAGTGTCACACAAAAACAGAAAGCCTTTCCTGATCAACCCAGACCATTTTTTTTCTGGAAAAGACCTTGTGGGCTTTTCCAGCTGGGATCACCATCCACCAACATACAGCCTTCTTCAAAATGTTTGCATCCTTCAAATGTTTTACTGCGGCCACAGTAAGAGTCACATCAACGTACTGTGCTTGAAGCTTTTCATAAATGCCAATACGTTTTATGCCTTCATTTATGAAAAATTTCATCCGAAGTCCCAGTTTGACTTGTATTACTGTGTTGAAAAATGAAATCCTTACTAACCTAATGCATGCAATAATGCATTAAAGATTTGTACATAGCTTTTTATTCGTATTGCTTAAATCATGACCAAACTCTGGAGAAACTGGTGAAGGAGGGGGAAAAAACAGTTTGAGGATTGCAGTTTTGTTGGAGCTGTTTCAAAATCAAATATTAGATGCCACCTCCATAACAACAAGCTAGTTGAATAACGTGCAAATAAGTAGTCCATCCTGAGAGAGCAGATAAATTCAACCTCTTGAACTTTCATATCTGTGGACCCACAAACGGTATCACCAGATAAGGTCGAAACCCATTTTTTAACCATGAATTTAATAAGCAGGATCTGTATCAATGTGTTCCAAAATCATATATTTGTATTTGGCTACAGATGCATTTAAAATAAGAGCTTACTGCGAAAGGGATTGCAGCATGATCCTGAATAACATCACATTAGTGGATGTCTGAGGCTCTGTATGACTCAATGCGTTATGTTACAGCTTTTCTTGACTACTGATTTTTGACAGTATACCTTTGTTGTCCATGATGGATAGACAGCAAGACACCCGAGTTGAATTTATCTTGTTTGAGTGTCAGCAGTAGGGTGATCTCCAGTCTGCCTCTGAGTTTCTGCAGAATTCTCTCAGAGACCCCCGCTGAGGCGCGCACACTCCTCCTCGTCCCTGTGAAAGAGAGAACGAAAATGAGAGAGAGGATCAGTATGGATTATAATGCATAACATCTCTTCGTTATGTATTTTTGGTATTATTTTCCTGAGATGTGGTTTAACGTGCTAATACGCTCGTCTCATGCTTTGTTAAAGGATTGTGTGGAGAACTGACAATTTCATAATGATATACATTATGCAAAAGTATTCGGCCCCCTTGAACTTTTCCACATTTTGTCACATTACAGCCACAAACATGAATCAATTTATTTGGAATTCCACGTGAAAGACCAATACAAAGTGGTGTACACATGAGAAGTGGAACGAAAGTCATACATGATTCCAAACATTTTTTACAAATAAATAACTGAAAAGTGGGGTGTGAATAATTATTCAGCCCCCTGAGTCAATACTTTGTAGAACCACCTTTTTGCTGCAATTACAGCTGCCAGTCTTTTAGGGTATGTCTCTACCAGCTTTGCACATCTAGAGACTGAAATCCTCGCCCATTCTTCTTTGCAAAACAGCTCCAGCTCAGTCAGATTAGATGGAAAGCGTTTGTGAACAGCAGTTTTCAGATCTTGCCACAGATTCTCGATTGGATTTAGATCTGGACTTTGACTGGGCCATTCTAACACATGGATATGTTTTGTTTTAAACCATTCCACTGTTGCCCTGGCTTTATGTTTAGGGTCGTTGTCCTGCTGGAAGGTGAACCTCCGCCCCAGTCTCAAGTCTTTTGCAGACTCCAAGAGGTTTTCTTCCAAGATTGCCCTGTATTTGGCTCCATCCACCTTCCCTCTGACCAGCTTCCCTGTCCCTGCTGAAGAGAAGCACCCCCAGAGCATGCTGCTGCCACCACCATATTTGACAGTGGGGATGGTGTGTTCAGAGGGATGTGCAGTGTTAGTTTTCCGCCACACATGACGTTTTGCATTTTGGCCAAAAAGTTCCATTTTGGTCTCATCTGACCAGAGCACCTTCTTCCACATTTTTGCTGTGCAAACGGGACTTCTTATGGTTTTCTGTTAACAATGGACTTGCCACTGTTCCATAAAGGCCACCTTTGTGCAGTGCACGACTAAAAGTTGTCCTATGGACAGATTCCCCCACCTGAGCTGTAGATCTCTGCAGCTCGTCCAGAGTCACCATGGGCCTCTTGGCTGCATTTCTGATCAGCGCTCTCCTTGTTCGGCCTGTGAGATTAGGTGGACAGCCTTGTCTTGGTAGGTTTACAGTTGTGCCATACTCCTTCCATTTCTGAATGATCGCTTGAACAGTGCTCTGTGGGATGTTCAAGGCTTTGGAAATCTTTTTGTAGCCTAAGCCTGCTTTAAATTTCTCAATAACTTTATCCCTGACCTGTCTGGTGTGTTCTTTGGACTTCATGGTGGTGTTGCTCCCAATATTCTCTTAGACAACCTCTGAGGCCGTCACAGAGCAGCTGTATTTGTACTGACATTAGATTACACACAGGTGCACTCCCTGTAATAATTACGAACACCCCACTTTTCAGTTATTTATTTGTAAAAAATGTTTGGAATCATGTATGATTTTCGTTCCACTTCTCACGTGTACACCACTTTGTATTGGTCTTTCACGTGGAGTTCCAATGAAATTGATTCATGTTTGTGGCTGTAATGTGACAAAATGTGGAAAAGTTCAAGGGGGCCGAATACTTTTGCAAGCCACTGTATGATTCAATTTTACAGTAAAAAAAAAAAAGAAGAAGAAAAATACTGGCAGACAGGGATTATTGGGTAAGAAAATAATAAAAAAGTCCTTCAGTGAATAATGAACCTAATCACACAGTGAAAATATGACAAATTATTTAAAGGAAATGTATTTATTAGCTTTAAATCAAACTTCTCCGACTCAATCTTGAGCTCTGGCATGCTGAATAAAAAGCTAATTAAATTTACTTCATTCAATTGTGTACATTGATTCCACACAATTTGTTTTTTGTACAGCCAACATGATTTGATCGCATGTTTTCAAAGCCCTGAATCAAATTACGGTTTACACTCTTACCCGAACTGAGGTTCAAACCCAGCTCTGCAACAGCCACATTAACTCTGCATTTAGTTTAACACGTTACTGCATATTAAACTAGTTTAAACCGCAATATGATTTTGCATCCTGAGTTTAACCCTGCCATCCATCAAGCTGATTGTACAGTAAGACGTGGACTGCTATTGTGATTCAACATGGCACAATTCTTCATTGAATTTCTTCATATTGACAGTAGAAGCTGTGTAAAGCATTTAGACTTTGAAGAGTCATATTTGAAACAAAAATAAAAACACTCTTTGAACTCAACTAGATTTTTTTTAATTCAAATTCCTGGAAATTTGTTCATACTTACTGTATATCCAATAGCTTAATCCTAATACCATAATACCACATTACAGTAGTAAGTTTGTCTTTATTAATACCATAACAAATGTAGAAACAGCAGCCAGGTTACCCTTTAGAAACGTTGTATACAGTATAAAGTTGCCTGAGCATTGCCTACTTTGAGCACACAATTAACATAAATAAATATTCTGCTAGATTCTAGGTAGGTTTTTCCAGGTTGGTTGAAAATTGATCAGATCCTAAATGAAGCATGTTCAAGAACATCACTAACACTCAAGAAGCTACTGTATAACACTTGAGTTAATTTGTCTTACTGTATATGAAAAGTTATCCTGGATGATAGATAAGCCAGATAGATAAGATTGATTCCTGTGATGATAAATGTAGAGAGTTTTATTTATTGGATATGATTGATCAGAATGCCTGCTTCATGTCTGAAACGCTGGCCTCCCAGGAGTTCCTTTTCTTTCCATGTGGAAATGGCTGGTCAGGACTGTACGGGGGATGTGGCAATAACTTTCAGCCAAGTTCCTGTAATGTGCAAGCGGTGTTGAAGAATGATTGTGTGTGCAGTTCTTACATACAGATGCGTCTCTTCTACAAGTTGCTGCTAGTTATCTGTACATTTTCAAGGATCAGGCGTTCTACTCGCTGAATGTTCATGGGAACGACTGCAATGGCCGTCAAGTCACCTCGGGCCGGGATTGCCTTCATTCATAAGGAATTTCATTACAAGTCCCGGTTTGAATTACATTACTACGTCAATAGTATTGATCCGCCTCACTATACAGTACATAATTCAAGCTAGTAAGTCAAAACTTGGATTAATTAAGTTTAGTATAGCGATATGTTTTGATGTGAAATATTTCTCATTAAGTTTTCATTTCATTAAGTTAGGTAAAAAATTCTTGAATCTGACTGACCACATATGCTGTATAATTTTTTTCCACCTGTCACGTTCTGCTATGATGTTGGACTGTGGGCTTGGTGTTGAGGCATAGATGCAGAGGGGATGCAGTGAAACAGAAAAAGTCTTTAATGAGAATCAAACAAGAAGCAAACATGAACAAAACCTGAACTAAGGAAGTTGGCATGAACTTTGGAGCAGAATACAAACAGAACTCATAAACACTTAGACATCAGACTAGGGATTGCACAACTAATACAATACAGACATGGGGATACAAACTGGATGGGACAAGACACACTAAACAGACTAGAGGACTAAACACAAGGGACTACACATGCAAGGGATAAACAAACACAAGACAGGCTTGGCTAGGTCTACTGGCTGAGCTGCACATTAGCTGCTAAGCTAGCTCATAGCTAATCAGACTAATGGCTACACCGGCCAGTAGCCTGAGACCCAAGGGAATGAACAGACAAGGTACACAGCAGACTAGGTATGAAACAGACTAAGAACTCTAAAGGTTAGTGGCTAAAGATGTTAGTACCTAAAAAGAGCTAAGCAGACAAGGAGACTAGACAGACTCAAAGACTAGACAGACTAAGATCTAAACATGTTAGTATCACCCTCATTAGTATTTAAACAGACTACTAGCTAAACATGCAATGGGGGTTACTTACACAAAAGGGTAAACACAAAGGGCTAATTCTCCTAGAGGCTAATCCTGCTAGGAGACACAAAGACAAGGACATCTTAATATAAACAAACTTAACTTAAAGTGCTTCTGAAACCAAAAGGCCAACCATATTGTTAAACTAAAACAGAACAAAACAAAACCCACATAACAGAAATTAATGCTCGACCCAGTTTCCCGGAACAAACAGGTATTTATAAAAGTGCTAATGAGCCTCCTCAGTTCAGGTGAGCATCCACGTCACCTGACCGAGGCGGCTTCTGGGAAACTGAGTCTAGGAACCAAAACTACAAAGTAAAAACACTGCCCTCTAGTGGGCAACCCTCACACCACCATACTGTTGAGTTTCTGTGCATGTTCGCCATGTCTACAGTACATGGGTTCACTTCAGGTTAACTGGTTGCTTGCTACAATCACAAAAAATCACTATAGCCTCGTTTACACTGCAGGTCTCGATGCCCAATTCTGATTTGTTGCCTATATCTGTTTACACATTCTTTCAACTATGACCCATACCCGATTCAAGTGTTTACACTTGCCATACCATCTAAAACATTGCGCATACTTAAAGGGAGGTTCTTGCGCTACACAGTACCCAAGATGGGCGAAGGCGAAATATACGCTTGACGATATATGCAAAGTTCACGAAACGTCACCATGATTTTGAAACCGAGTAGGAGGGAAAAAAAACGCCACAGGTGCATATGCTTCATTCACACCAAGTACTGATTTCTTAATGTTAGTTAGCTTAAATAAGCATTAACACAAGCCTTTTCCTCTTCCATGTCACCTGTGGTGTTATCATTCCACACTCACTTCCACCGGAGAATAACATTACGTCATTAAACCGCAAAGAAGTCGCCGTTGTAATGACGTACAGAACACAATGCCTCAGGAAATCCGATCTGTCTGTTTACACGACAATCACATTAGCACATATCTGATTTATATCTGATTTATTTCCACATATTAAGGAGGCCTGAAACCGATCTCGAAATATCGGAATGCATGCGTTTTTTTCCGGTTTACATGGACATAGAACATATCCGATATGTGTCATATATGAGCAAAAAATCAGAATTGGGTCACATTTATCTGACAGTGTAAACGTACAGTAGCTTATGTGAACTGGTTACATGTAATCATACTCAATGTGGAAATAAGTGTTTCAGAGAATCCATCTCATTGCACCCATGTCCAGCACTTCACCAACCTCTTTATTTTGAAGTGAATGCATACTGTACATCCTACAAGGTTGCCAAAAATCATGGCTGGAAATCACAAGAATTTTTTGTTTCTGTCTTCTCTATCCCTTCTTGCGTCAGTGTTTCAGAGGCTGTATTCCAAGCACAGCGATCAAAATCCTCAGCTCTGTGATTCTGATACCAGACTAATACAGAGATCCAAGGGCAGTAAACATGACAACAGGCAAAAGGTTAGTGATGAATGTAAAATAGCATTAGATAACCACTGATTTGCCCTGCATCTACAGATTATAAACAGGTTATGATTTTAAATATGGTTTACCAAGCTGAAACATTTGATTTCACTGGACAAAAAAATCAAGTAAAATGACAGTGAAATACAGCCAAATGTAAAAAAAAAAATTTTTTCATTTGGTAGCGATTTCTAGATTTCTTTTATCAGATTTGAAATGCAATAGAAACATGTGCCCAGAAACAGGCTTAATAGTGGTACAGTATAATATAATTGTTATGCAGTAACCATCTCTTAATGTTAAATATTAGATTGCCATTCCTTTATTCGTTGCTTGCTGAGATATCACTTTTTTTGCAATGTTGAGTAGATTTCAGTGGATTTTCACTGCAGAACAAAATGATGGTGCTTTCACGCATTTCAATGAGTTGAATTTAAACCCTGGTTAGAAAAAGAGAGAATCTCTTCTGTAAGATGCATGAATAACACCATCTCAGATAAATTTTCAGTGTGACCTTGGTGCACTCTATGACAACAGTAATTACACCATGGGAAGCACATTATAAATTAAAACAATGATGACATTGTGATTAAAGCTGATAATATCATCCCTGTACAATGGTAAATAATTTGGTAGGCCTAGTAAGTTTTGTTAGTCATTTTTTCTTATTACTAACTAATATCACTGTAGACAGCAAGTGCATTATGATGTCTGATTCATGTATAGTCACTACTGCTGGGTTCCTTCATTTATTCATCTTGCTGTGGACGATTTCACATGATTTCACTTGCTGAAAACGGTTTACACTCAAATCTCATTCATTATTCAGTCGATCGCATCACTTGAATACTATTGATTTGATGCTAAAAAACTCTCATGAAATCAAAAATGACTGATGCTCACGCTGAACATCGTTTCAATGCCCTTTTTACTGCTTGAACGTACAGCATACATTTGTGAATGAGCCACGGCTCGCACCACGCTGTGTCGATCGGAAAAGGATGAGTTTTCTTTTGAGGATAGTTGTGTTCAAGATTTTTTTTTTTTTAATTGAACCGAGTTGAATTGAATATTTTTAGCAATAAAAAAAACAGCTTGTATTACACGGGAAAGCTTTAATTTAGAAGACTGACAGCTTGGAAGCCAGTACTGATGGGTGAAGCTTGAACAGTGAAGGGCTCAGATGAAGGAAGTACAGCAGATGGACAGCTATCCATAGCAACTTTCAGCTCAAGGGAGCTTTGATGAGTACAATGGAAAAAATCCGAATGTATGACTCACTGTCCAAATAGTACTACTCAAAATAATCGGCACCAAACTGACGGAAATCATTTTAACATCCACAAAAGCCTTTTTGTTTGTATTCGTTAAACAAAACAAACTTAATGCAACAAAATGTATTTTGGCACCAGTGTTGCGCCAAAGCAAACCCATCCGTTGGGATTATGAACCTAGTTAATAATAAATCGCAGCAATACCATTAAGACTACAGTACACCACAAAACATTAAAACATTAAGATAGATTGTCAATTATATGGCTGGAGATTAGTGACAGGATTATGGGTGCCAAGGCTCACCCTGAGTCAGAACACCCACCACACCACCACCTGCTGTGTATGGGGTTTGTCAGACAAAGAGGTTAAGGTGGTTGATCCGGCAAACATACAGTACTGTGACGGTCCACCAAAGTATATATGCCCACCCTTTTTAACAATCTGTCTGGGAGAACGATGCCATCTGCATTCGATTAACTAGTAGGGGACAGCTCCCTGAGGCATTCCTGTTCCTGTACCTGTTTATTCCACTACGGCAAGAACGGTGTACTAAGAGGCAGTAAATGCATCGGATGCCAGCTGCTGTAAAAAGACTAAGAAGGGCGTACTGATGGTCGCACATGCTGTGCAAAAAAACACAGGTTTGCGCATTGAATAGGCTTTTCTTCAAAAAGCCAGTAAAATTAACCCTTAAAACTCAAGCAGCATGGACCTAGGGTTAGATCCATGTGGCGACACTGCTTTGTTGCTCAGTCATGTTCTCATTCTGTTCATCATATGGCCTAGGTTTTGCTGAAAAAAGGATACATCCTATATTTCAGCAAATATAGCAAGAAGAAGCTAGCTGCAAATTGTAGAAGAGACACATCTGTCTGTAAGAACTGCACACACAATCATGCTTCAACACCGCTTGCACATTACAGGAACCCCGTACAGTCCTGACTAGCCATTTCCACATGGAAAGAAAAGGAACTCCTGGGAGGCCAGTGTTTCAGACATTCTGATCAACCCTGAGTCCTATATATATTTATTCATACATGGAAATGCAAAAAATTTTATAAAAATCCTTTGGGTTATGTGCCCTGACCATCAATGTCATTTTTGTACACCAAAGAGTATTTAGTTATAACTTTTTTTTGCTTCATCTTGCTCTTCACATACTGTATGGGTAGATGGAGGGGAAGATAGAAATATCAAATAAGCACAATATTGTGTTATAGATCATGTGTATTTGTTGTTTGACTACTTTTGTGCTGGCAGGTAATGCATGCCCGTTCCGCTCGATAGTATTTCACACCTTTGGGAAACACTATCCAGCCTCCAAGATTGTCCAGATCTCAATCCGATCAAGCATCCATGTAATGCGCTGGACCATCAAGTCCGATCCATGAAGGCCCCACGCCTCAAACCACAGGATCTGCAGCACTCACTCAGAGGTCTTGTGAAGTAATTCCCCAAGGGGACAGAAACAACCCCAGTGGCAACCTATACAATATTTGGCTTAATGGTTTGTGTTTTAATGGTATGGCGGATCAGTGTACATTTACCATCTGTACTCAATCTACAGTAATCATACAGTATCTGTATTGTTCATCCAGATCTTAAACACTAATAAAACATCCAAGGCATCTCATAAACAGCTGCTGTGAGCATAGTAATCAAGTAATGTGGTGCTCTGGCGAGATCAAATCTGCTTTTTTCACCTACCGCTAGTCGCTGACATCAACCAACACACATCCATAAATCAGCCACACAGATTATACGGTGATGTGAACAAGAGAGTAATAACACACACACACACACACACACACACACACACACACACACATGCAGAGTGAGTGAGGTAGTAAGAATGGAGACGAATGAGAGACACAGAGGAAATCAAGAGAAAGAGAGAGACAGTGTGTGTATGAGAGAGAGAGAGAGAGAGAGAGAGAGAGCATTATCTGCACATTACTGAGAGAAGTCTCCTTTGTCTCCTTTGGGAGACATGTTTAAATCAGCTCTGTAAAAACACTGCAGATGTTTGCCTTCTGCCTGTCCACACACACATGCGCGCGCGAACACACACACACACACACACACACACACAGAACAGTACATCACCTCGTTATTTACACTCTTCCCCAGTGAGTCTCTAAACTGAACAGATTCTGACAGACAGATAGACATTCAGAAAGAAAGACAGACAATCAGTTATTTTTTTTTTTATTTGTCTTCAAGCCAAGGTCATTAGCTAGCAAATCCAATGGAGAATGCTGAGGTAAATTAGCTTTGTTTGCTGTAAATATGCTAACATTTTATTTTGTAACAGCCACCTCAATATTCAATAATGTCTGAATTGTTTAAATGTTAATCTGCTTTTTGATACTTAGTTTTACTTTAGTACAGTTTCTATGCACTTTTTTAAACCCCTTAATTCAGTTTCATTAGTGTTTTGTGGATTTTTACCTTTACCTGCTAGCATGAGTCAGCTTTAATTCTGAAGTACTGTATTACAGAGCTACCAATAATAACCTGCTGTTAAATACCTCCCCCATGTGTGAGCTTAACATATCCATATGGTCATAGCTTCATCTGCTAGCATCACAGTTTGCTAGCTGGCATCATGTATTCCAAATAATAAAGCCCTTTTCCAACCATGTGAAATCTTTGGCGCAATTCAAACCCAGTATTAACCAAATAAAAATACAAGTCTCAACTGTGATCCAGTTACTCAAACATGGAAGTGTTCGGATGAATGTGACCAATTTCAATTAGTAAAAAATATGGTTTAAAATCCTAATACATTACGTCCCAAACAACAACAGGTTGAACCAACGTTGCAAGGTTTCTAGGTTTCTCATACAAATATCCTACTTCTGAAATACTCAGAAACCCTAAGTTGACCTTTTATTCTGCAGAATAGTCAGTTATCTATATGAAAAAATATTCAGCCTGGACCAAAAAAAAAAGTCACAGTTTCTGGAGGGTCAATTTATTGGCCTGCATCAAGCAAAGAAAGCAGAAAAATAAATAAATATGGGTAAAAACAGGATTGAAACTAAACAGCTGTGTTGCCATAAGAGAACCACTTTTCAAGGAGGCTAATCAGAAAAAAGGCTTCAGTTTCCTAGGGAGGATAAAGATTGGTCTATGGAGCTATGGAAAAAGGTAATGTGGTCTGATGAGTTCAGATTGACCCTACCAGAGTGATGGGAGCGTCAATGTAAGAAGGGGAAACACATGAAGCGATGCACCCATCATGCATACCACTGTACAAGCCTTTGGAGCTTCATTTTATTGCCACATAAATTTCCAACAGATCAACAACCTCAGATCATAATGAGGGCATTATGATCTGGGGTTGTTGATCTGTTGGAATGTTATGTGGATATAAAATTAAGTCAGTTGGTAGTGTACTGTAGTTTTACATCACTTTCTAACTCCATGATCATTCCTGATTTTTATTTCTTTCTACATTGTAAAGGAATGCTGAAGGCGTCCAAAAAATGCATTAAACTCCTTTAAACAGTTGATATTGAGATGTTTCTGCTACTTAGGCTCTGTAAAGCCTTCATAACGCCTCTAATCTAAAGAAATTTGTAAGTGATATAAAACTTTTGAATGGTAGTGTACAGTATATAGGTATCAAAAATAGATATATTTGTGTGAAAACACATTGTCTTAACTTAACAAAATTGCCACAATACTATCAATGCGAATTCAGTTATCACATATTTACATGCTCTGCAAAGAATGCACAGTACCCCCACTGACAGTTACTGTATAATGGCATTCTGTGTTAGACACAAGGTGAGATATTCTGCTTATGAGATATATGTGCAAGGCTTACAAGTCAGCCTACGTAAACACCCGAATTTGGCCCGATTATGCCCTGGCCAGGGCTTGCACCCACACACATATGCAGGCTTGTGCACATTTAAGCCTCAGATTCTGAGATCACAAACTCATAATATCAATACCTTAACTAATATACATACACATTCTATATAACATGCATTCAATTCATACCTGCCAACTGATCAACAGATGGGGGGAAAACATGCATTTAGCATTAGATCTCTAACACAAAACATTGCAGGTACAGTATGAGAACACAACATGAATCTATATAGAACATGTGTGAAAGGATGCACAATGCATTTTAATGTTTTTTTCTGGAAACTCGTATTCACACAATTTACGCAAATGTGTTGGAGGGGTGGAATGGTGTCACAGGAACACTTGCAAATGGGTTTTAAAGGGTTAAGCGTGCAGTATTTATTTATTTGTACAATTGTAGTATTCATGCAGTAAAAATAAATTACTTAGGGGTATTTTTCTACTTTTGTTTTTCTATGGCAATCCAAATAACCTGAACACATGGCTCTTGGTGCATGCACTTTATCGGTATTGTTTGGCTTAGTTCATCACAGCTCAGTTTGGCAGCTCACATCTACAGAAAAGCGTGTGAGACTATTTTAGTCCAAACCAAGTGTTCTTACCTGTCTAATCAATCTAAACCACGTGCAGTGATTCGATTCAAACAGACTAAACGCTGCAGATGTGAAATCACCACTAGTGCTGGCCTGCTGCAGCATCTGTGCATGTGCTTTCTAGGTGTTCTTAACTGCCAGTCTCCCTCTTAATGTTGTCCAAAGAATCAAAAAGCTTAAAAATCTGCATTTAATCCTCTTAGACAAGACTGAAAAGGTTTCAAGTGAAGGAAACAGGAAACAAAGCAGACTATCACCATTCAGTAATGACATGCATAGTTCACAACCTACAACAATGGACCCATCCACTGCTCTTCTCTCAGGCTATTATCTCGATTTCCATCTCCGGCTTGTTTTTAGTCTATCCACTGTCTGCACTACTTCCCTGCTTTTTGTTGGCTGAGTTTATAATCAATGTCACCCTCCACAATAACTCATTCAAGTGTACAGGCACCAGATAAAAGGCATCTGGCAACTAGGAATGAGCTGAGAACAGAATTATGCTAATGACTAAATGGATGTGTGCCCTCAAAGAACTGTGTCTCTGTGTAATGGGCAATAATTCTATATTTTTAGGATTATGTTTTCAAGGCAAATATTTTAAGAAATCATTAATTTAAGTAAGAATGACTTGTGTACCAATAAAGGTAACATCCACATGAATGGCAGAACCAAAGGGTTTCCAGAAGAACTTTGCTCAGACCATTACACTGCCTCTGCTGCCTTCTCTTGTTCTCATCATGCATCCTGGTGCCAGGTAAGACAAGCGTAAACACCTCACCATATACAGTACATGATGTAAAGAAAAATATGAATCATCAGGCCAGACCTTTTTTCATTGCTCTGTGGTCCAGCACTGACACTCACATGTCCATCATGGGTGATTTCATCAGTGGACACAGGTCAGCATGGGCACTCTGGGTAATCTCCATTACTACGTGTCGTTGTAGATTTTTATCAGAGGAGTACAGTAGGGCTAGTCCTGGCTCACCACATGCTTCAGGTAGCCTTGGGCTCCCTTGACCCTTTCACGATTTCACTAGTTGTCTTTCTTTGGACCGCTTTTGATTATGCTGAATGTCACTGAATGTCGAGCCACTGTATACCAAGAACACTCAGAGCTGGATATTTCTCATGTTTACTATGCAAGTATAGAAGTAAATCTGGGAGTTTTTAATGTTTCTGATGCAGCTGATACTGTATAATGAATATTATTGATACAGTACCTATCATTTATAGTGAACTGTACATTTACAGTGTCATAAGTCAGGTAGGTTGGCCTCTTTGCAAAAACTTGTTTAAGGCCCCAGGGAGGTCAGGAGTTGAAAGTGCCCACCAGTGTCCTGCTGTTTTAAAGATAGTCCAACTCAGTTGTCTATCCATCACTGCGAGCCACGAATGCACCGCTGTCTTTACTTCTTCATCAGAAGTAAACCTTTGTCCTCATAGGGCTGCTTTTGGGGACCAAACAGGTGAAACTGCAATGGAGCAAGATCAGGATTATGGAACAGATGCATTAACGCCTCAAAAAAAAAGTTTTTGCAGACTTCAGCTCTTCAGTAAGCATCTCCCTGTAACAAGCATTGTTGAATCTTTTTCCTGATAATATTTCGATACTGAGAAGTCTTGAGAAGTCCAGAACGATTCTCTTTAGAAAACTTTCAGCTTCCTTAGAGTATCGGTCCACATTTTGTTTGTAGATATGCAAACGCTTCTGTTTATGTGAATTGTTTCAGCAAAAGGTACACCCTCAGACCACAAAAAAACTAATCCCTGCATGCTGCTCCTTTTTTGTGCAAATCATAAGTGCAACCCTGGTGTACTTCACACCTGCACAGCAGTGACTGCGGAGACAGTAGCCTTGAACAAGCAGAAAGAGCTAATAAGTTGATAAATGCTGATAATTTTTGACTCATCGTCATAGTTTCAGAAAAACGTCTTGGGTTACTTTGCTGTAACCCTGTTCTCTGAAAAGGCGGGAACGAGATGCTGCGTGAAAATGTTATGGGAACATCTTGTCATGTTGCCGGCTGTGAAGCATGTGTGTATAAACACGCCAAATTTTGGCCTATATAACCTCGGTCAGGTGACGTCATCTGATTAGACACACCGGCAGGTTATAAATAGTAGTGAGCCAAAGGCATTCCTCAGATTGATTTGTCTGAACGGACGTCCGGTCACGTGGCAGTGCGGCATTGGGACACAGTATCTCGTTCCCGCCTTTTCAGGGAACAGGGTTACAGCAAAGTAACCCGAGACATTCCCTTTCAAAAGGCTTCACTCAATGCTGCATGAAAACGCTATGGGAACGATAATACCAACGCCGCCGCACTGCAAGTGTCTGGACCCCAAGGTTGTGTAGCGTGTGCGCACAAGGCCGAGAAGGTCTCAGAACTATCCCTGGGCAGCTAACTCGGGGCTTTCCGTGAGCCCGGAGTAGCATAAACATCCAGATTATAATGTAACAAATGTGTGCGGGAGGACCAACCTTCCACGTCACACAATTTCTGCAGGGGAGTAACTCTTGCAAGAGCAATAGATGAGGTGACTCCTCTGGTCCAATGGGCCCTGATTCCTAGAGGTGAAGTGAGCTCATGCACCTCATAGGAGAGGGCAATAGCATCTCTCATCCAGTGTAGTGGCGGTCGCACCGCCGGTTGCAGTCCCAAACATGTAAAAACTGCTCTGACTTACGCCACTGGTTGATGTGGTGGACGTAAATCTGAAGAACATGTACTGGACACAGTAAGTGAAGTCTCTCCTGCTCCGAAGCTGTAAAGGCGGAGGACAGAAGGCTTCAAAACAATAGCATGTTTCTATTTATTTTTTTGGACTTATGACGATAGCTCACTGAGGATGCAGTTACAGTACGTGCGTCCTGAAAGTACTAGGGCACAAGCCTGAGGACAACTTTCCTGCAGAGACTCCGGCACTGAAACAATTTGGCAGTGGATTGGGTCTACCTGCTTCTCACGCACTTGCTGAAGGGGAATACCTCTTGCTAGTGCAATAGATGAGGCGGTCCCCCTGGTTGAATGAGCCCTGATTCTTAGAGGCGAAGTAAGCCCACGTGCCTCATAGGAGAGGGCAATAGCATCTCTCACCCAGTATAGTGGCGCTCTGACTTGCGCCACTGGCTCATGCGGTGGACATAAATCTGAAGAGCACGTACTGGACAGTAAGGGAAGTTTCTCCTGCTCCGAAGCTGTAAAAGGCGGAGGACAGACAGCTTCAAAACAGTAGGGTGCATGTTACAAATGGAACTTTCAGAAGATAGTTAAGTGAGGATGCAGTTAAGTACATCTTGAGAGTACTAGGGCACAAGGCAGAGGACAAGCTTTTCCTGCAGAAACTCCAGCACTGAAACATATCAGCAGTGGACTGGGTCTACCTAGGGCAATAGCATCTCTCACCCAATGTCACCCTTTACATACATTCCATTTGAGGGCATAAGCTCTTGAAGAAGGATACTAGATCCAGAGTCAGAGAGTAGCAAAGGGTACATTTGCTGATCTTGCGAGGCAAAGAGGTCCACCTCTGCTACATGAAATCTCTCCCAGATTGACTGACTACTTCGTATGTAGTGAATGGGGGTTTCCATTCCCCGTGTGTCAGAGATTGACTGGACAGTTCAACTGCTCTCGCATTCATATGCCCTGGAATGTAAATCGTGCTGAGGGACAGGAACCTGGAGCGCTTGCTATTTAGCTGCGCGAGCACAGTCCGCCCTGGTGATTAATATATGCCATAGTGTTGTCCACCCGCAATGGGATATGGCACTCTCAACTGCTGGAGGAAGTGCTTTAGGGCCAGAAATAGAGCCATCATTTCGAGTCAATTGATGTGCCGTGCGAGAAGAAGGCCTCTCCAGCTCCCTTGTGCTGGACGGTCATCTAAGGCCCGTGATGGAACATCTGATGTTAGCATCTGCGACAACAAGACGAACTTACAGTGGGACCCAGAGTCAGAACCGGGGTCTTGAACCACATAGGAGGGGTACGAAGCACCTGGTGCGTAACCCTTGTTGAGGATCGGCCCTAGATTGAAATCCCCTGTCTTAGCCACAACTGAAATGCTCTCATGTGCAGAAGGCCCAAGGTGTCACTGATACAGCTGCCATGGGCGCTAAGATTGCTAAGATCAGCTTCTGTCAGGAGATATGCACTTTCTGGTTTCATGGAAGTGGAGACCACACCATTTTGAAACACGGAAGGTGATGTGAGAACTGACTCCTGTAGTTTCTCTACAGTCCTTAGTACCCAAGGAGATATACTGTACTTGGCAGTAGCTTCCACGCTGCCAATTTCTCAGAAAGGGGCAAAGTTTCAGCGGCTTGGTTAAACGGGGGGGATGTTAGATGTTCGGCATCCTGAATGAACCTCAGGGCTTCTTTGTGAAGAAGACAATATGCCAGTCTGACCTTTTTGAGGCTGATAGTGAGGCGCGTCGCACCCCAAATGGGTGGCAGGCTCAAAAACACACTCCTTGTGTTTCACGCCTCGCAAGAGTCAGGCATCCATGTACGATTCTTATCCTTGATGCGCCTGAGATTTAACCGCCTCCGTGCGAAACCCATCGCAGCCATAAAACGGCCGATAGCACGAGCCGTCTGCTTTTCTTGCACGTAGAGAAAAATCTGTGGCCCAGCGTAATTCCAATACGCCCTATCTGAAGAGCCGCACCAGTGCTCACGTCTCTCAGCAGGTCGGCCTGGTAGGCCTGCAAAACCGCCCTGGTGTGCAAAGGAGCACCAACCTGACCTGCTGCCTGAAAAGCTTTTCCCTCCAGGGAAGATGAAAGTCTACACAGCTTGAAAGGAAGTATTAGCTTTTCAGGAAGGATGATGTCCCAGGAGAGAGATAGCTTTTGAAGCGTCTCTTCTATTTGGGCGACATCATATAACTCCGCGCTTCCACATCAACTATATTTAAACAATAAATAAGTCAATGGCTATACACGGGATGAATACAGGTTAACTCATATGGAGAAAGCTAAGAGGGGGGGGAAAGCGCGTCATTGAGGCTCCTCCCCCCCTGCCACCCGACAGAAACTGCCAATGTTTTTTTTTTTTTTGTGCTCGGGTGTATAACCATCTCCGCGGTTTAAGCAAGATATGATGTTTATCCTTACCAACTCACAGGAAGCCCGGGGCGCACTTGAGAGCGGACAGAGGGATTTCCCGATCCAACGAGGAAGTGAGTTTTAAGCACCAAAATGCGCCGCGGCTCGAAGCTTCTCAAGGAATGCGAGGCGCGCAAGCATTTTAATCGAAGCAGTAAAGTGTAGAGATCGCCCTCCGATATGGATATCACCCACGGAAGGACATCTCGTTTTAAAACTCCGATATCGGTGAGTTAAACACTTCTTATTTTGGTTTTAAACACAAACACGCTAAACACAGCGAGGTGAAGACAAAAGATCTGAGGAATGCCTCTGACTCACTACTATTTATAACCTGCTGGTGCGTCTAATCAGATGACGTCACCTGACCGAGGTTACATAGGCCAAAATTTGGCGTGTTTATACAAACATGCTTCACAACTGGCAACATGACAAGATGTTCCCATAGCATTTTCACGCAGCATCGAGTGAAGCCTTTTGAAAGGGAACACCGGTTTCACCCACACTTATTTCCTGTTACACCTAATTAACGCCAGTACTGTATGTAATTTCGTTTTCTTATTATCTAGGTTTTGTCGTTTGTATTCGCACAGTATATCACTTAGCCCACGCTGTGTTGCCATGCGTATTTAGCTCATGCTTGATTTGTTTCCTGTTTCTAGTCTGGGTTTTAATTGTTTCATTAAAATAACTTGATTACTGCACTTGCATCAGCTTTCAAGTCATGACATACTGTAGAACCAAGTGTTTCCTGCAATGCCTAAGAATTTAGAACTAGGTCTTTACATTTCATCATCTCTACATGATGTTACACTGCTATCTGTGTCCATTTACTTAATTATATTACTCCAGTTTTATCTCACTGTAATTATTTTTTATTACCAGTCCTGCCAATCTTTTGCATGAGTATTAGGAGTTCTGCAATTCAACTTCACTCGTTATCACTTAAAAATATGCATTCCTCCATAAAACACTGCACAGGCTCCCTGTGAAATTTCGCATCGATTTTAAAATACTACTATTGACGTATAAAGCATTAAATGGTCTCGCGCCGCAGTATCTGAGTGAACTGCTAGTGTCTTACTATCCACAATGCCTACTTCGATCAAAGGATGCAGGCTGCTTGTCAGTACCACGTATTATGAAAACTACAGCAGGGGGGCAGAGATTTTTCTTACAAAAGCCCCAAAGTTATGGAATAGTCTTACAATTAATGTTCGGGATTCAGACACAGTCTCAGTGTTTAAGTCTAGGCTAAAAACCTATTTATTTAGAATTGAATTGAATAAAACCATAAGCCAGTTGAGTGAATCTGCAAATCACTTGTGCGGGTGTTTTGGACTCTCTAATATTAACTGAAGCCATCTGGATGCCCTGCTCAGTTGCAGTCCAGCCTGGTCTTATATCTCTTCCCAGTTTTCCCACTTGAAAGATACCCTCACTTACTGAAAAGATACTGTAAATGGAGATATGTTCATAAAATAAAATTTTAGTTTATGTTTGAATTAGCTAACATTAGATTAGTGGACTGTATACTTAACACCCACTAGATATTGACCTTTAGCAAACACGTGACTACCATGATTCACCAAGCATAAGCGACTATGCATTTTCATTGATTATCTCAGGTGTACAAATATGTGATTCCTCCTGGATTTGATTGCTTTTGTTAGCAATTTCATCAAACAGGAGCTCATTTGGTGCTCCTGTTGGAAACGAGACGATGCTATATGAGAATATGCAGTGCTTTAGACTCAGGTAATGTTGGCAAACCTCAGAGAGGGATATAGGATTTAGCCTTGTGGGAGAAGAAGCTAGTTAGGGTTGTAGCTAACATTAGGGACATAGACTGTAGAAGAGGAAATTCTGAATGGATTTCTCAGCATTACTAAGAAGACAAAATGATGTTTGAGATGACATAACATTATCAGATGTGTTTTCTTGCTGAAAGTTCTCCTGTGAATAGTTTTGAATGCATTTTAGCGCATAACACCGGCATCCCGTAGGTAACATTCCTTTTGCCATACAGAAGTGGGCAGGACTATCATAGACGAATGTCATAGTGTAGGTGTAAATACTCAACAACAGTGAAAAATGTCAGCCATGGACACACTCCAGGGTCCGGGTTCGATTGCCGGCCAGGATCGATTCCAGTGTCTGTGTGCACGGAGTTTGCATGTTCTCCCCGTGCTTCGTGGGTTTCCTCCGGGTACTCCGGTTTCCTCTCACAGTCCAAAGACCTGCAGGTTAGTCTAATTGGTGTTCCCAAAATTGCCCGTAGTGTGTGAATGAGTGTGTGTATGTATGTGTGTGTGTGCCCTGCGATAGATTGGCACCCTCTCCAGGGTGTACCCCGCCTCGTGCCCTAAGACTCCTGGGATAGGCTCCAGGCCCCTGTGACCCTGAATACAGGATAAAGCGGTATAGACGATGAGACGAGACGACAATTAAATTGGGCATGACCAGGAAGTTTTTACCTATTAATTTTTTATGAGCTGTTTTATTTTGTTTTATTATTATTACTATTATTATATTTAGTATTATTATATTTAGTATGATTTTATTTATTTATTTATTTATTGTCATGCCATTTAAGGAAGCCAAATGCATAACCACTGTGAAAAATGCACATAAACCAATATAACAGGACCACACAGGACCTTAAGCAGCAGGGCTTTCACATGTTTGTAGATTATGGAACGGTTACTGAGTCCCATCACTAGCACGTACCTTCTCACGACTCTAACTCCAGCCTTCATGTCAAACTCCAGACCCAGCCATTAATTTCCCAAGCAACCTCTGCATCCACAATCACAGGACTTTCCTGCTCTTAATTTACATGAAATATGTTCATTGCAAAGTCTTTTTCCAGCTTTTCGTGGTGTTAGTGAGGCTCTGTTTAGTCGCATTGATCTCAGGATCTTGCATCATTAAGCTCAATTAAGATCCGTTTGACTTTGTGTTTATCTAGTCCTCCAGGCTTGAAACCTTTTTGTGTACTTTTTCAGTTGATACGTGCAACTGTAACCCGACACACTGGGTGTTCAGCAAGCAGTCAATCAATCCATCCATCCATCAATCAATCAATCACAGTACAACAAAAAGGAGCAAATGTCTAATGTCCAATCAAATATTAAACCTGAAAAAGTATGATGAGTGATGTTTTGAGCACAAACAACATTTTTGTTTGTGCTTAAGTTCAGAGTCAGTATTCTTGTTAGGTTGGAATTCTGGAGGGGATTTGTGCAACTTTAAATGTTACAGCAATATTTACATATATATCTTAGGGAAGCAAAAGAGGATGAGTCAGAAATTGTCCGCATTGGCTCCACTGCCTTATCATCGCTGTCCGTTCTGGGCTACTGTCTCCCCAGTCACTGCTGTGCAGAAGTGAACATGTTCCATCAGTTTATTTGTAACTGCAGTGCGAGCAAAAATGGACGCCCCACTTGTGATTTGGAAGAGCATAAACAGAAGCGTTTGGATATCTGTCAGGAATGTGAAAGAGAATCATTACTGGTGAAGAGACATGGATTCATCACTACGAGCTTGAGAGTATGGAATGGAAACATCCTCAATCGCCGACCAAGAAAAAGGTAAAAAAAAAAAAAAGTCAACCATCAACTGGAAAATTGACATTTACAGTTTTCTGGGATTCTCAAGGGCCAGAATGGGAACATTATCAGGAAAAAGGTTCAACAATCAACAGTTCTCATTACAGTCAGATTAAACACCGAAGGCTAATCTCCAAGGATGTTCTGATTTTGCATGACGATGTATCTCTGCACACTTCTGCCCACACTGTCGACACTCCACAAAAGCCTCATTTTGAAGTGTTAAAGCATAGTCCTAATCTCACTCCATTGGACTTTCACCTGTTTAGTCACCTGAAAGCAGCCCTACGATGAGGATGAAGATTCACTTCTGATGAAAAAGTGAAGACAGCGGTGCATTCATGGCTCGCAGCTCAGGCTAAAACATTTTTAATGATGAAACACAAAAGATTGTTGACAGATGGGCGAGTGTACTGAGAAGCAAGGAGATTATGTCGAAAAAAATTATGTATTTGTCTTTTCTAAAAGTTGATCAATTTTACAGGCAGAATATGGATAATTTTTGACTCACGCTGGTAGTTTCTGAATATCAAGGATGGCATTTTTTAAAAATATAATCTTTAAGGTAGTGTAAAGCATCTTCAAGTCATGTCATAAGAAATATTATAAGAATGATCTCTTTTATTCATTCATTCATCTTCTATACCGCTTTTATCCTCTATTCAGGGTCACGGGGGACCTGGAGCCTATCCCAGGAGACTCTGGGCACAAGGCAGGGTACACCCTGGACAGCGTGCCAATCCATCGCAGAGCACACACACACACACACACTATGGTCAATTTGGGAACGCCAATTAGCCTAATATGCATGTCTTTGGACTGTGGGAGGAAACCGGAGTACCCTGAGATCCCCGTGCTTGGTGGGTTTCCTTCGGGTACTCTGGTTTCCTCCAACAGTCCAAAGACATGTAGGTTAGGCTAATTGGCGTTCCCAAATTGCCCGCAGTGTGTGTGTGCCCCTGCCTCGTGGCCTAAGCCTCCTGGGATAGGCTCCAGGTCCCCGCCACCCTGAATACAGGATAAAGCGGTATAGAAGATGAGTGAGTTATTATTGTTATTAGTTTTTTATTTGTTTTAACAGCATGTTGATTAACCAACGTTATTACTGAGCAAAATGTCATGCTTAATACTAGTGATGGTTTCGCACCTGACTGCTTTGCCTCGTATGTAAAACACCAAAACCCACCTCAACTCATTTACATTCTTCTTGTACAGCTTCACTTCTTTACATCTCATGAAAAATTCATGCACAAATTACAGTGACAAATGTCTAGATTTCAATTAACATGGAATTAACCAGGAGACATCAACCCTTTATTATCCCTCTAACAGGCTACAAAGTAAAGGAAAGTTGACAAGGTAACATTGATTGTGGTTGTGTGTGTGTGTGTGGGTGTTGGTATGTTAGCTGATGTGTAAGTGGGTCACTTTGAGTGAAGGAACCAGTAATGGGTACATCACTGCAGTAGAATAGACAGAAGGTCAGGATGATGTCAATAAAAGTAGAGATGAGGTATATCATGTCATGTGGCAGGAGTAACGCACACACTCACACACACACAGAGCTAACATCCTGCCTCAAGCTTCAATCTCAGATACCCAGTAAATTAGCAGCAACTCGATCCTGCAGCTCAGAAGGACGTCAAGCAGCTGTAGTGTTTTTCGAGAAGGTGTGAAAAAGACAAAATCCACTAAATCAATTTAATAACATGAGGTGATTGACAATGGGATTGGAAGCGCAAATGTATTTTATTCACTTAATGAATGAATACATGT
This sequence comes from Channallabes apus, assembly GCA_030522415.1. NCBI lineage: Eukaryota > Metazoa > Chordata > Actinopteri > Siluriformes > Clariidae > Channallabes > Channallabes apus. The sequence continues at coordinate 26,784,746 of CM060114.1, forward strand.
GATGATGTTAAAGCATAGGATCCCTGAACAAATCTATATAAATAAAAGAAGCATTGGTCAGAATTCTTTCAATGATACAGTATCTTTACGTTTCATACATTGGAGGACCAGAAACCAGTCTCGGAAGATTTCTCTCTGTATGTCTTGTAAATCTGTCCACCGAATTTGCCACAGTATCATGAAAAAGTGTCTGGACAGAATTTAATGAAACTTTGCCAGTCCTTCGGTATTTACCTAAAATTAAATCTGTGCCATAAGTGAAATCAAAATGTTGAGTAGAAGGGACGTTATTCCTTTTTTTAATACCAAATATAGAGCTTTTTTCCTCAGGTGGACGTGAGTATAACAATGCAAAAGTTTAATTAATACACATTCTCTGTATATATAAATACACCGAGAATGCGGCAGACACAGAAGCAACTGTAATGCAACCAAATGCTCACGAAACACAAAAGAATGTAGATCAGAGCATGGCTTAACCCAGTGGTTCTCAAAGTGTGGGGCGCGCCCCACTAGTGGGGAATACAGATATGACAGGTGGGGCGCAATGAACGGGAGGAAATTAGTGGAAAATAACAGGAAAGTACCTATTCTAATTCATGCTTTTCTTTATTGATAATGAAGAGCGTACGCTCAAAACTAAACAATCACACACAAATAAATGGATCATTAATACAAGTAAATTTAAAATAACATCAGTTGTGGGCCGGGAGAAAAAGTGGAACCATAGTGCAACAATAATGGTTTAACGTCGGACAAACTTGGGCAGCACTGCGCGACTCTGACAGAAATAATCCGCGCCGACCATCAAAATACATTTTACCCCGCTGGGATGCGCACGTACAAACCAGGCATGGCAAGGCGGAAACAATATTAAACAGTCCTGACATTTTAAATAAAACACAGTGGGCCGCGCAGGTTTGTGATTCGAGCGGCGCTGCGCGATCCACCATATCATCACTGCGCTATCCAGATAGTCGCGCTGCGCTGTATTTGCGCAGATATTTGGTTCAATCGGGTGCCACGGTTTCGTCCCACCATTGACGTGTTTGGCTTCAAATACACTTCGACAATGGAAGAAGACGGTGCAGCAGCAGTGAGTTTGCTTACATGTGACGAAACCAAGAACGAGGAGATTGTAAAGAAAAAAGCTGGAATTGGTTTGGATATAAGAAAAGTGATACGAATGAGACGAACGTGATTTGGAAGGTACACACGTGCACTGTTTTAACAAGTGGTGGAAACACGTCAAACCTTTTCTATCATCTGAAATCCAAGCATCCAAACGAATATGGCCAAAGTAAAAAATAATGCGGCAAACCTCAGCAACTCACAGTTTAAATAAAATTACATTAAAAAATTTATAAATTATGTAAAACAGTTTCTTTGTGTTTAAATTTTTAGATTTTATTGAGGTAGAAAATTGCTTCTACGTGATAGAAGATTTTGGTTATATCACCCACCACTAATGAAGCCTAACTTGAGCTTGGATTCATGGTGGTGATGGTGGGGGCAGAAGAGAGACCCGTGTGTGTTTTGTGTCTTAAACCGCTGGCAGCAGACCGCATGAGACCCAACAAACTAGGAAGACACTTAGAGACAACACACTCCAGTCACGTTAATAAGCCACTAGACTTCTTTCAAAGAAAGCTGGCAAAATACAGACAGCAGGAGAATCGCATGGTAAAATCTGAATCAGTGGACAGCAAAGCACAAATGGCTTCATTCAAAGTTGCATACAGAATTGGCCAGTGCAAAAAAACTACAAACGATTGCTGAGCAGCTAATAAACATGGGGTCAATTATGCAAAGATAAGTGACAATGTAAGCCTTGTATAACAATTACATGTGTACTTTATCTGTTTTTAACTTGGTGTTGTTTGATCTTATTGGTTTAGAAATTTATATTTCAATATGGCCAATTTCGTTATTATTTTGTTGACAAGTGGGGCTTAAAAATTCGCTCACCCCCTTAAGTGGGGAATGACAGAAAAAGTTTGAGAACCACTGGCTTAATCCAAAAAAGGCAAGTAGACTATGAAAACTGAACTTTCAAAGATGAATGGACAGATCAAATGTTTGATCAAATGTACTCTTCCTGCAGAAAGTTTAAAACCAGCTAGTCTCATACATAATGTTGCCAAAAGCATTCACTCAGCTGCCTTTACATGCATATGAACTTGAGTAACATCCAATTCCTAATCCATAGGGTTTAATATGATGTTGGATCCCGCAGCTATACAGGTATAACAGCTTTACAGCTATATCAGCTTCAACTCTTCTGAGAAGGCTTTCCACAAGGTTTAAGAGTGTGTTTATGAGAATTTTTGAACATTCTTCTAGAAGTGCACTGATGTTGGACGAGAAGGCCTGCCTCGCAGTCTCCGCTTTACTTCATCTGTCTCACCTGTGCGGTTTGACTCACGGTGAGATGCGGTGTCGGGCACTGTGAGTTGCCGCGATTGCCCGGCGACGTTCCGCTGACGTTCCGCGAAGTTCGCCAAGGTCCGCAAACTTCCGCGAGGCCCGCAAAAAAAATTCAACATGTTTCATTTTTCGCGCGGAAAGATGAAAACACACTCACAACAGCAAAAACTTGCGGTGAATGAGAATGAACCGTATTTACGGTCACCGTGCAAAACCGCATAGGTGAGATAGGGGTATAAAGGTGTTTTATCAGGTTGAGGTGCATGCCAGGCTAGTACTTTCACACCAAACGCGCTCATCCGTGTCTACAGTATATGGACCATAATTTATGAACTGGTGCGCAATCAGGTTGGAACAGGAAGGGGTCATCCCCAAACTGTTCCAACAAACTTGGGAGCATAACATTGTCCAAAATGCCAAGAGTTCAATTCACTGAAAAAAACTTGCATATCAAGCAGTACTGTGAAGCACCACTATAAGACAAAACACAGGTCGTTAGCGCAAACATATCCGCAGCAGCCCGGGGTAATGGCGTGTAAAATACCTGAACTGAGAGACCAGTGTTATGCGCTAAAATCTAAATGTTGTGTAAAAGCGATGTTATGAACAGTCATGTGATGGATTTAATATTCTAATATTCTACTCTTAACAGGGAATGTATTTAGATGATGACGAAAGAAGTATAACTTATCACAAACAAGGCATAAGATATTTAACCGTAGAATCATCAGAAACTCTTCAATGACGGTTACTAACACTAGTAGGCATATAAATAAAAAAGGTGGCCTTATTTGTTCATGATAGCAAGCTAACAAACTGTATAGCATACACAGGCCTATTTGGCACGACTGATCTCACGTTCCTCACTACAAAACTGAGCATTTTATTCTTACACATTCGTTTTTATTCTTTCACCCATTTCTGCCCACAGCATTCCACTAAATGTAATAATGGATGGACTTGTGGAGCAGCACAGGTGGCTGTTGGCCTGTTTACCATCCCGCCTGCTGTTCAGCTGCTCTTATGATCCATATTTTATGAGATGAAGATTAAGTGGAGAGCAGATCTGTGCCATTCTGAAGCAGCTGCACGCTCAGCCTGGCACCGTTTCAACCAGATGTTTGCTGCGGATTGACTGTTTCAATGTCATTTTAAAATCCATTTACGAAATGAAACGGTGACCGTGCGTTATATACTGTAAGTACCAGAGGCCTACATCAATTGTGCAAGCAAAGTGCTTCTCAAGGTAACAGAGTGGATGTTTCTCATTAATCGATATTGTTAAAGCAAGATTGGATAATGTCCTTGACTTTCAGAAACACGTTTATTGCACACTTAATGAAAGATGGCTGCATAAAACATGCTATTTTGTAATTAACTTTATCCTTTCTTCCAACTTTCAGCTTCATCATTTATCACTATACTGGGTGTCTCAAAAAGTCTATACAAACGAACGGTGTGCAAGTCAAACCGGGATTTGTGATGAATTTTCCATGTGATTGACATCTACAGAAGGCACCTAGCAGAGTACAGCGATGAGACTCAGGAAAACATTTGAATGGCGCAAATGCTGTCATATAGTCAATCCCAATGAGTTTGCGCAACTGGAATGCCTGATCCTTGAAAGATGACGGATAACTTGAAAGATAACTTGCCACCAACTTGTCTATCTGTCTGTAGGAACTGTACAAACAATCATTCTCCAACACCACTTGCACATTACAGATACAAAGCTAGGTGTTACTGCTACATCCCCCATGTAGTCCTGAATTCACTCCAACCTTTTCCACATGCTTGAGACATTAAAGGAGTTCCCGGGGGGCCAGGGTATCAGGCATGAAGCAGGCAGTCTGTTCATGGCTCCGGAGTATTGAGAAAACTTTCCACCTTGATGGTGTCTAAGCACTAGTGAAACGCCGGGATAAGTGCATGAGTGTAGCAGGAGATTATACAGAGAAATAAAGGTGGTTTTTACTCTCATAATTTTGTTCTGTTACTCTGCACAATAAAAAGTCCCACATACAGTAGTTTAAAAGTTCGATGATTGGTCGCCATGACCCCACGGAGATGTTTCCGTTATGCCTGGATCAACGCCCACTTGATGTTAACTGGGGGGTCATGTGAAGGCCATAGAGTATCAGGAGAAGATACAACACAGGGATCACTGAAAGGAATGCATTCAAAGGAGAAATACATGCATAACAGTAGGTGTTAACATGACTCATCATGAGTGGAAGAGGCGACCCTGTATGTGTGTTTACAAAGAGATGTTTTGTAAATGAAGTTACAGTGTCATAACTGATAGCATTGAGAATATTAATTGAAACTTTATGGATGGTTTATCTATTTTAAAAGCATATGTATGTGATTCTATATTTGCAGTATTTGGTATATCAATCTGCTACACCTACATCAGCTTAGCTGATCAAAGCAAAGGCTGCAACGACAAACTGTAAACCTCAGACAAAACCTGTTGGCCAAAACACAGTATTGGTGCTGATATCATAATTTTTTTATGTTATAATACAGGGAAGTGTGCCAAATAAGCTATTTTGAAGTTTACGCAATATGAAAGTGACTAATTTTGCTTCACTAAAAGTTTCAAGTGGCCGACTTCAGCCGTTACAGAGGGATGGTTTTATACTGTATGTGCTCAAAAAATTGTGAAAATCCATTTTTCTGTGTTATATTGACTCGCTTCAAACAATAATTATTTCAAATTAGTTGATATTTCTTTATGAGTATTGATACTTAAATTGGTAAAAAGAAATGCATAGAAATTGCTGCATAAATTGTTTTTTGCTAAAAGCTTAAAAAGCAAAAAATCTGTAGTGTCCGTAACCATGTCAAACTCATGTTGCAATATCTGCACAAGTTTTCTAAACAAATCTAAATTGGCCAGGTTTTATCTGAATGACACTTAAGGCCATTGAAAGATTTTAATTTAAAAAAAGTTACGGACACTACATACTGTAAAAGTTCATGAAATTTAGTTTCTTTTTATCTGATAAAAATATAAATGCATAAAAATGCATATTTGCAGGAAAAACGAAGCACGGATCGGGAGCTAAAAATCATTAAGTATTGTGAAAAATTGGAATATGGTTCTATCTAAAAACAATTCACTTTTCCACCTATAGTGCAGTAGGTGAGACATTTTTTAGCACGTATGCATGGTAAAATAACGCCTGACATCTGTGAAGAAGAAATTCACTTTGCATTACATTACATTATTCCTGCAGGCAGGAGATGACCTGAAGTGACCTATGAGTCCAATTTGTTTTTATTTATCAAGAACCTGACTAAATCAGTTTGAAGGTCATGGGGATAAATGCATTGTTAATACGACTGACTGAACACGTTCTGATGAGCAATGAGGTTAAGACTTGCTTAACCCCTTAAGGCTTAGTTATTCTACTCAACGCATATTCTTTAGTAACCGCTGCTATAAATGATTCAGTAACAACTATAAATGATTTAGTAACTACAGTGAAAATAAACGGATAAGGCGTGTAATTATGAGCGTGAGAAATGTCTGAACCAGCCGACAAATCCAGGGAGTTTAAGGGTCATGAGTAAATGCCAAAGGAAATGCGTGATTATGCATTCAAGATGAACTGCAGGGAAAAATCTGACATAAGTTTAAAATGTTTGGCTGAAAGCGTTTAATTTAATCAGACAGACACGTGTTGGTCTGAATCCAAGGAAAACTGATACGTTTGATTTGTTGGCTATATAGTTTTAACACTGACCGTAAGTAAGCGGATAATCATTTCCAGAGGGGGAGGATTGTGGGAAGGGGAAGACGGTAGCGAAAAACATGCATGCACGGATATCATGTATGTACAGTACAGTATACTGTATAATTAGATAAATAACAATAGTAAGTGTATTCAGCTTTCATTTTTCAGGATCGTTTTTTCAGATTTTTTTGCAGCACTACAGCTCCGTCCTCCGTAGTTGCAGTACTGTTTGCACAGAAGCAAACTAAGTCTACCTTGGGACTAAAACTACGAGCAGCGTTCAACTCAAACCAGGATTTTGGATTGTGTAGAATAACTACCTTTATTTCTCTAGATAATCACCAGCTCCCAGTCGAGTTTTTGCCATGTGCAAGTACAGTATGCAGTATGAGGTCATTCTCTGTCCTGGGCAGTATGATGTCATGCATTGTCCATTAAAAACAGAACTGATCAAACCAGGCTGTTTTTTTAGGAGTTCCTGGGAGGCCAGGGTTTCAGGCGTGAAGTTGAAGCAGGCAGTATGGTCATGGCTCTGAAGTACTGAGAAAATGTTTTACCCTGATGGCATCCAAGCACTAGTGACATGCCGGGATAAGTGCATTAGTGTGATGAATTCATTCAGACGTGAAGCAGGCAGTCCGAGCAAGGCTACATAGTACTGAGAAAACTTTCTACCTTAATGGTGTCCAAGCACTAGTGACATGCTGGGATAAGTAGCTTAGTGTAGCAGGGGATTATATACTGTAGAGAAATAAAGGTCTGTCATTCTGCACAAGCAAAAGTCCCGGTTTGACTTGAAGCCCCCCTTGTATGAAAGTGAAACTGTGAATAAACAAAATCGTTCTAAATAAAATTCAGCCTTAGAAACCAAGGCTTCACGTACAGCAGCTTTACAACAAGGTACGTCGTAGGACAAATAAATCAGCTGACTTTGCAGTTTTTTACTACACCAGTGGTAACAATTAAAAAATCTGCAGCTTCCTTTTTTTTTCTTATTTACAGTCTAGTGTTCAGTCGCCACCACTATATGACCTTTAAAACTGTTCATTTATAAGGCCAGATTTGTAATGATCTCTCACTAGAGTCCTGAAGATGAGTTTGTGTCTACTAGACCAACACGGTGGTGTGTTGATAGTGTGGGACTGAGTCAGTCCTGCTCTCTGACTGAGCTAATGTCACATCGGAAATGGGAAATAACTAACATTGCTTTAATTGATTGTGTCAGAATAAAGAGATTTGTGAAAAATATATATATATACAAAGATACAACATGACAAATGTTTAGGATCATCTGATCATCATGTCCATACAGTATGTGGTTCTTCCCCAACTTATTGCCACACAAATGCCTTTGTAAACTACAGCATTACAATTTCACTTCACCGGACCTTATAGGCCCAAACCTGTTCCAGCATGACGGACACAAAGCGAGCTCTATGTAAAAACGAGCTGTGATAAGGTTGGAATGGAAGAACTCGACTGTCCTTCACAGAGCCCTGACCTTAACTTCACTAAAAATCTATTAGAATGAAATGTAGCACCAAGACCTCCTCACCCAAGATCTGTCCCTGACCTCAGTTATGCCCTTGTACTGTAAATGAACGAACACAAATTCTCACAGCCACGCTCCAAAATCTAGTGGAAAGCCTTCCCAGAAGGGGGAATAAATCTGGAATTAGATGTTCAATATAAGCAGATATAAGTATGATTGGTGATAGGCGACAGATAATTAGACTGCCAGAGAACCACTATTGGATCCTTTATCAAGACCTTAAACTGCTTTTTTCCTGTGTATACACACGCTGACAAACCAAGAGATCATCTTCATTGGTAGAATGGATGGCAGTAACAATAACAGTATTGCATGTAAAAAGATGGGTAAGCTTAAAAATCTCTTACTAGTATATAATGAAGGTCTGACAGCTTTAACTCTAGTATTTCATGGCTCATAGTAGGTAAGCCAACACACTTGGACTATACAGTGCATACTGTAGTGTTATTTGCTTTAAATAATCCTTTTATGCATACAGTATTTATGAGCATAATCCAGATTATTCAGATCTTCTCTTTACAAAAGTATGAATTCATGATACATGAATCTCTCTCTCTCTCTCTTTCTCTCATTCTCTATACTGTACCACCTTTCTTGTACAGAGTCGCACAGGGTCTGAAGTCTATCCCAGGGGACAGGGGGGCGCTAGGCAGCGTACACCTTGTTCAGGGTGCAAATCGACCGCAGGGTCCAAGCACACACACACACACTCGCTCACAAACTAAGAGGAACTTATCTGCATGTCTTAGAACTGTGTGGGAAACTGAAGAACGCAGATGAAACCCACAAAGCACAGGGACATCATGCAAAAGCCAAACACACACACACACACACACAGACACACACACAGATACAGAGCAGACTCAAACCCCAGAGGTGCAAGGCCCCCAGTGTTAACCACCACGCCACAGTGCAACACTGGCCACAACTGCCTCAGGAAGAAAAGAAAAAACAGACACCAAAAAAATCTTGGCTGATTGACTAATGGAAAATGTGCAGCATTTCCCATCACTCAGTACCAAATTTTCATTATGTGCCATGCAAACCCTCTTAACCCTGGAGGCTACAAGTGCTAACTGCTATGACTATTTGACTGTGCTGCCCTGAATTCAATCTAAACATCCATAATGAGTTTTCAAAGAAAAAGGTAAATATACCTGAAATAATAATAATAATAATAATAATAATAATAATAATAATAATACAACAAAATTACAAAACAATGATAATGTGGTAAAAAAAAAAATCTAATATATTGTTTCTGAACATACAAAATGTACAAAGATGAGGATTGTTGCAAAATGCCAAAAAAAAAAAATTAAAATTAAATAAAAAAACAGCATGTTCAGTGGTGTCTGCAACAAAACCCTTTTCACGTTTAAGCAATTTTATGCATAAAGTTAACATCAAGATAACATAAAAAATTCATTATTTGCATCTAGCATTTTCCTATAATGAATATATCTCTCTCACTCATCTTCTATCCCTTATAGAGGGTTGCGGGGGGCCAGTCCATCGCAGGGCACACATACTGCACTGTACATATACACACACTCACACGCTCATTCACACACTATGGGCAACTTGGCCCATGCCAATTACCCTAATCTTTGGACTGTGAGAGGAAACATTTGTAGAACATGCAAACTCCATGCACACTGACCCGAGGTGGGAATCGAACCCAGACCCTGGAGGTGCAAGGCAAGACCACTAAGCCAGTACAGTATATATACAAATATAAAAGAATGTCAAAGAATTTACATCTCTTATGAACACTGAAGTGTGGACCTTGTGCATGGATGGAGGGATAAAGATAATAAATATAAGTGCATTTGTTTGTTGGAGAGAGCTGTTAAAACTACTCGTACCTTTAAACAGAAACGCAGTGGTGTTATTGTGTAAGCCCTGCACTGGGGAAACTCCAGTGAGTGACTCTCCTACATTCAGCTCCTTCAGGATGTCCACATGCAGAGTAGGATCCAGCTCCACAGCCCACACTGAAGCAAAAACAAACAGTAAATCTGACCAGATGGGATACTAGATAATTGCATAACGCTGACGCCATTGTGGAACACAACGAGTCAGTATGAAACCCAGAACAAGCTCACAGCAATTAACTCAGCATGCAGCATTACTATTATTTGTATTGTTGTTGTTATTGTTATTATTATAAGAACCTGTGTATGATACTATATAACATTATATAACAGGTGCCGTTTAATGCACTCACCTGATAGAGCACAGAGTGCAAAAGAAAACTGAAGTAAAGCCATTGTGGATGAAACTGATGAAGAAAAAGGAGAAAGCACCAGGAAGGAAGAGAAATGAAGGATTAGTCCATCTGCTGGTGCGCGAGCGATAAGGCGCGCCTTCACTGAGCACTCCGGAGCACACGCACGCGCCTGATCATCCCGACAGTGCTGAAACTTAGTGCAGGAGGTCGCGAGAGGAAGGGTGTGCTTCCACAGGAGGCACCATGTGTGTGTGTGTGTGTGTGTGTGTGGGTCCGGTGTACCAGCAACAATGCGTAAACAATGTCCGGTTCTCATAGAGGGATGCGCAGGAGAGCGGCAGGTGCTTGGACACTCCTCTCCAGCCCGCGCGTGAGGCGAGAGCGTGCGCTGCCTGCGCGAGCTTACGTGATCACTCACGCCCTCCTCCGGTAGACTCTGTTACTGCAGGAACAAAAAATTTGGACTGAGTGCTGGGAAATGGTGCATAATTTTTAGTCAATCAGCCAAGACTTCTTTGGTGTTTCTTTTCCTGAGGTGATTGTGGTTAGGGTGGCACTGCAGCGTGGGGGTTAACACTGTGGCCTCGCACTCCCAGGGTAGACGGTTAGGTTCGAGCGCCGCCTTGGGTCTTGTGTTATGTTCTCCCTGTTTTCCAAGCACACACTCATTCAAAAACTATGGGAACTTATCGACTGTGTGGGAAACTGGAGTACCCGGACGAAACCGACAAAGTACAGGGAGAACATACAAATGCCACACACACGCAGACCCGAAGCGGACTCGAACCCCGGAGATGTAAGGCCCCCAGTGTTAACCACCACGCCACAGCGCCACGCTAGCCACAATCACCTCAGGAAGAAAAAACTGACACCAAAAAAGACTTGGCTGATTTACTAATGGAAAATGTGTAGCATTTCCCAGCATTTCCCAAATTTTCATTATGTCCCATGCAAACCCCTTAACCCCCTTTACCCGAGAGGCCACAGTGCTAACCACTATGGGACTGTGCTGCCCTGAATTAAATCTAAACATCCTTAATGAGTTTAACAAAAAGTTAAATACAATGGAGCCTGAAATAATAATAATAATAATAATAATAATAATAATAATAATAATAATAATAATAATAATAATGCAACCAAATTTCTAAATAATGATAATGTGGTAAAAAAAATAATAATAATAATAATTAGCTAATTTAAATAATATTAATAGTTACTAGAAATTTCTAATACAGAGAAAAAAAATAATTTCTGAACATAAAAAAATGCATGAAGTTTATGATATGAAACTGCAATCCAGAGTGTGTGCATGGAGTTTGCATGTTCTGCCCGTGCTTGGTGTGTTTTCTCCAAGAGTTTCCTACCACAGTTCAAAGACATGCAGATTAATCTAATTAATATTCCCCTATTCCACATAGTGTGTGATTGTGTGCTTATGTGCCCCACGACAGACTGGAACTACCCCCCCCCCCCCCCCCCTCCTGCCTTGTACCCCGAGTCCTCTGGGATAGGCTCCAGTCTTCTTGTGAATAATAATAAATTTTATAATAACAAGTTACATAATAAAAAAAAATTGGTAACATTTTTTCAATGTAATGTAAAGTAGACATTGCAATACTGAAATTGAACAAATTTTAGAAAAATATTATCTCTGAACATACTAAATGTATGAAGATTAGAATTGTTGCAAAATGCAATAAATAAATAATAAAATAAAATATATATATTTTTTAAAAACAGGGTGTTTTAGAATGGAGTCTGCAACAAAAACATTTTCAGCTTTTTAGCTATTTAACATGTTTTTAGCTATTTTATGTATGAAGGTAATAAGATTTGAGTTTTAGCATTAAACCTGTGGTAACTCATAAACACTCTATACAACCGTGGTGAGCAGAAAATCTTATAATCTAACATCACATCAGTTTAATGTTGTGTATTCTTTAACCTGAACTGAGAAAAGACACAGATGTTTCCCAGATTAGACTCAATATGCACGTGTGAGAAGGTTAATTTGAGTTATTTAACTGCACCACATGAAAAGCATTAACAAGATGTTTACTATGGGATGCACAACCGATACTGAACCTGATGTCGCTATGGTATCAGACATCTGCTTTGCACATATGGAAGGGTCAAATGACAAGAGTGAGGTTTGAAAACACTACCACAGTCAGGTTTTGCAAAAATGGTCCCAGTTTCCCTTATCTAAATCCCTAGTATATTTGTCCTAAAAATGCATTGTTTCTAAATAAATTGTAAAAATAAATAATAATAATTTGGGGAAAATAGTAATATTTTTCATGCTGTCCCTGTTAAATGAAAGCATCCTCTGGGAATTATTTTTTTTGTTTGTTTTAGTTTTTTGCTGTTACTATAATATGATGAATTTAAAATAGGTAAAATAAAAAATATATAATTATTTGCCAAGGAGCCTTAAAAAATGAGACACACGTAAATTGTACTGTATTTGGAGCATCAGGGCTTTTCTAGCTGACTCTGCATAAATAAATAAATGAATAAATAAATTTAAATACAAAAAAAATCACATTATACTGTAAAATATACACACATTATATATAGCATATGTAGCACAGCAGCAGTTCACTGATATTATAATTATGCACTAAAAGTCCTAGCTTTGATGACTGTGACCTTGCATCAATCTTTTATACCTTAAATGTCTAGCATGAGTCATTAAGAAAATAGGAAAATCATCAGTTCCACACGAACAGCTGGAACAACACACTTTGAAGAGCATTTGGTATGTTGCTCAACTGTTGGCTTCGAGCGGCATCAGAGGGTATTAAGCACACATCTGTTACCTGCTGATGACTTTGCCGAGGAAAAACAAGACTCATTGGCATTCTGCAACACACACACACACACACACACACATACACATGCACAGAGAGAGAGAGAGAGAGAGAATGGGAGGGAGGAAGGGAGGTGGGAATGATAGATGACACTGACAGAGTCGTTGCCCCCATTTATTGACCTCTGTAACACTTTAATTATTATATCCACCCCACTGTTGACCTGCACGGAAATCAGAGGAATGAAACAAAAACAAAACGCCAGTGTTAATGAAGAGAACACAGTGCAGATTTTTAAAAAAAAAAGGTCATGAGATTAAAATGTATAATGAATGCAGTATATACAGTACTTTTAATATAATCTGGTGCACATCTTATTTAGTTTTGCTTTCAGTGAAAAAGAAGAAGAATTGGAAAGAGGCAGTGCTTTTCAGTAATTAATTAATTAATCCATGTGCCAGAACTTAACGCAGGCAATCTGGATTCAAATATTTAACAAAGGCATCAAACAGTGCATGTCTGAGAAATGTACAGATGCCTAGGATATTGTACAGTGTTGTATTTTAATACACTTTATTATTTTGCATTAACTTGATATATTAAAAAACAAATTATTTATTAATAGTATTTTGCACATTAGAATAAATATCATTGTTTATAGGACCATAGAATCCTCACCTGCCGCATGGGAGACCCAGATTCGGGTTTACAGCCAGTGCATCTACAGTATAGTGCCGGTCTCAAGCCTGGTTCAAATGGAAGGATCGCATCAGGGAAAGATACAGTGTAAAAACCTGTGCCAAATCAAATATGTGGAAACTTATTTCTGGTAAATTATTTCTCCCTTAACGGGATATGCTGAAAGACGAACATTATCGAATCTCACCCACTAGAATGATCTACAGCATGTGTCACAAATGCAACGACTCCTGAATCTGGATGAGTTGAGATAGATAGCAGATTGGCAATTATCAAACAAATAAATGAGCTGATGTACCGTCTGGCATGAAAGTCAGTAATACACACTAATACAGCTTTAAATACACAAATATACAGCACTATATCCCCATAATACTACTGTAGGTGCATTTTGTCTTTAAAGCCCATGTTAACCCTTTGAGTCATGTTCAGTTTACAAAATGTATTTCCTAAACTATTGTACTTTCATCCAAGATATCCAGAAGGATTTCTAATGACAATGATATTGGCAGTGCACTTTTTGAAAAGTCCATATAGGCACTTTCTTTCCACAAGGGACAAGCAAATATTACATTTCACACATCAAGTCCCGGCGTCAAAAACGCAATTGCACTATATCAACAGAGATCATTATATATTAAGGCACTGTGGGGACAGAAATGGGAGGTAACACTTCAAACCTGTATTGTCAGAGAGAGAGAGAGAGACAGAAGCGAATGGTTGATCTCTAATCACCGGAGTTATCGGCATGCATCCTCCAGCACCTGCTATTATAGCTCGAGGCATCACAGACAGATGGCAGCATTAAATGCAATCCACATGGGGAGTTGTGTCCCCTATTCCGACACAGGTTCTTCATAACGGAGTAGCGAGAGCTGTCTCTGATAGTTTTATCTATCGCATGAGGTCAGGTTACTGTGATTGTTTTTCCATCAAAAGTTATAAGATTTATTAAAGCACTTACATCATCAGCACACACACACATATATACTGTATATATATATATATATGTGGCCTTATACCTCCAGGGTCGGGGATTCGATTCCTGCCTCAGGTTTGTGTGCATGGAGTTTGCAAGTTCTCCCTGTGCTTGCTGGGTTTCCTCTGGGTTCTCTGGTTTCCTCCCACAGTCCAAAGACATGCTGATTAGGCTAGTTGGTGTTCCCAAATTGCTCGTAGTCCGTGTGTGTGTGTGTGTGTGTGTGTGTGTGTGTGTGTGTGTGTGCACCATGGCACCCTGGACAAAGCCTCACACAATGGAGGACTTGGAGGCACGGATTCAGGAGGTTCTCAGCAGCATCCCAAATGACTTCCTCCAGAAGACGCCACTGGTGCTCATGTTGAAATGTAAAGATTTGGTTTCATTTTCCTATGTAAAGTAATAAAGTACATGTACAATTTATTTCAATACATTTGTTATTAGAAATATGGATATACTGTATGTAGCATGTGTGTGAATCATATGGCACTTCTAGAAATAGTGTTAGGCTTTTTGAGAAGCATGAAGCAGATCGTGACATAATTATAAATGCTTCACAGGTTTCAATTAATCTTCATAATGGCATCTCCAGTTCACCACCTGCTGGAAAAGATCACATGTTTCCTTATTTAACAGGCATCCAGCTTTCACAGTTAAACATTACCAGCCAGACTCCATGTCTTATCAGTTACAGTACTTACACGGACATACTGGTGTAATCGAGGTACGAAGGTCAGGTAGTTTTGTGATTAGAGCTTCCATTAGAATAAAAGAAGTATACAATGCAATGACCTACTGTATGCACCGTTCTTTTCTTTCTTCATAGCTGTGCCAGGTATTCTGGGTTATAATTTAATGATATGATATACTCACCAGACATCTCATTAGAAAAGCTTGTACTTTTGCTCAATCATGTAATTATGCCAATTATGTGGTTCCAGCACAATGCTTAATATAATGCACATACAGGTCAAGAGCTGCAGTTATTATTCACACCACAGCACAGATCAGAAATGTGATCTCAATGACTTTGGCTGTGGCATGGGTGCTGGTGCCAGACAGGCTGGTTTCAGTATTTCAGAAGCTGCTGATCTCTTAGAAACAAAAAGAAAAAAGACATCCAGTAAGCAGAACTTCTGTGGGGGGAAATGGATTTTTGTCCACTTATGTCTGCACTAGTTTGACAGCTTTAGGCTGATTTCACACTAGACATGATTGTTTTGTGTGATAGCTGCAACCTCCCTACTCCGCGATGCCCAGCTTTCATACAGTATACAGTAATTATGTTCAGTACCTGAGTACACTTTTGTCTTTACACTCCCAAAAGCAGCAGGTGGCAATATGCAACTAATTGGTTTGTGAGCCAACAATAACCACAAAACAGAAGAACAATAGAAATAAGTCGACCCTATCAGTATTGACATTTCAGAGAAAATGTAAAGTGACCCACTGGAGCTTTCCTACTGGAGAATGACATTGGCATGTGCCGTGCGTAAACAGAGATTTCTGAGGAGACAGATGGCACTGACAACCTAGCATTCTAAACAGTGGTCCACTACCATGTTTGCATATGGTTGCCTTTTGTATCCGAGTCAAATCGTGGCCGAATACGCAGTACAGTGCTCGAGACGCTCTTTCCAATTGAACTTGAGCATGTTATGCTGTACAATGGGTTCACATGATACAGATTGACTCTGGGGTTAAACATGCTCGGATCCATGCCTTGTCTCCTTTTGTCCTCCTTTCTTCACCCATGTCTTCACTTAAAAACCTTTTTTCTGACACTTTCTGTCCATTTGCCAACGTTGGCCACTATTTTGTGCCTTTTCCATTTTTGCCAATAATTCTTTGGCCTTGTACCTTTTAGTTCATGCTCGTCCAATTGTTGCATTTGCCCTTGGTAGTTGACCTTTGTCTATCCACTGCTATTCACATTTTCATCCTTTTTTTACATTGTTGTTTTGACCTTGACATTTGCTCTTCTTCTTCTTCTTTCTCTTTTTTCTTGCCTTTTTTCCTGTCAGTCTTTTGTTCTGTCCTTGATCATATTTATCCACCTTTGTCTGACCTTTTCCTAATTTTCTGTTTTTTTCCTTAATCTATCTTTTTTCACACTTATGCTTCTATGTCTTTTTTTCTGCAACTTTCCTTCTTTGTCTAGCATTTTAAGCATTTTCCCACCCCTTTCTGCCTTGTTTCACAGCTCATACCTTATTTACATGCTTGTTGAGTATCTCAGAATACATAACACTTCAAATACAGCAGTTTTGATTATCATTTTATTCATCATGCTGCTGCCATATGTTTGGTAGTTTGGATTATAACATAACTGAGTAGATTAACAGGTGTTTCTATTAAAGTGGCCAGTGAGTGTACCTGTTTGCTTTATACAGCTTCATTGCTTCAAGTGCTGTATATATCATTCTTGATATATCTATATAGGGTTTTTCCCCCTGTTTCCAGATGATATTAGAAAGCTCTTCTTGAAGAAGGAACAGTAAATTATGTATGTGAGGCTGAGAAAAACATCTTTATATAAATATATATATATATATATATATATATATATATATATATATATATATATATATATATATATATTTATTTATTTATTATTTCTTTTTTTTTTAAGTATGAAATAGATGTATTTATTTATATATTTCTCATGTTTAAACTGTATTGTATACAACAGGGAAATGCACTGCTACCACCATGTGGTGAAGCCGTGCTATTACAGGTAGGTGGGAAAGGCATGGTAAAATAAATACAATACAATACAATACAACACAATACAATACAACAAAATCAAATTAAACGCAATTAAAAACTGTGCACATACTGTACATGAGTACTGATAAATAAAAAGAGGCAATTAAAATTTGACATGAATATTAAAATGTATTTTGTTTAATGCAAAAATACACATTTCTTCTCCAATACCTGCTGGATCCGACTTGGAATAAAGTAAAAAATAAATAATAAAAAAAAAGAAGTCTTTAGTACTCTGGTGATACTCGCTCAATCCATCCCTGCTTGATTGCTTGCTTAAGATCATGGTTAAAAATTTGCCACAGAAGTTCATTCGAGATTCAATTCACTCGAGAATTCCCTAGTTTTAGGCATTTTTTGGTGTTGCCTTTACGACCTATGCACACGTATGTCATGCTTTCATAATTTCAGGACATGAGGCAGGGGACACCCTGGAAATGGTGCCAATCAAACAGAGGCTGTATGACTTCAGACTTTGGAAGGAACGGAACTCAGTACCCTGGAGAACCCCATCAAGGATGGAGAGAACATGCAAACTCAACGTCCACTCAGAGCAGAGGAGCAATTCAAACCTCTTTCCCTTGAGGGGGTTTATACGTGTAATGCAAACTCAAAATGAAAAGCACTGCATAAAATATAGCTTGTTATTATAGACCCAAACTACACCATGGTGTACAACATAATCGTAGAATACATTACAATTCAAAAATGTATAACAATACATGTATCGGACTAAAAGTCTTGAGCCTCCTCTCATTTTGTTATATTTTGTTTCCAGAAAGTTTCTTGTATTTTTTTAGGTAGTCATGAGGAATAGTTCCTGAAGGCTTCCCGAAGGATGTTTTTTAGCTTCTGTTTCTGTCTCTCATTTTCAGTCCAGTCTTCGTCTTCTTTCGACAGCTCCCGTTAGGGATCGCCACAGCGGACCAATTGTCTCCATCTAACTCTGTCTACTACATCTTCCTCTGGCACTCCAAACTCCTGCATGTTCTCCTTCACCATATCCATAAACCTCCTCTTGGGCCTTCCTCTTCTCTTCCTGCCTGACAGCTCCATCTTTAACATTCTCATCCTGTTATATACCCCTCATCTCTCCTGTACACAAGTCCAAACCATATTAATCTGGCCTCTCTGACTTTATCCCCAAATAGTCTGAAGATGAAAAATTAATACACTGAGTTTAGCAAAGATCAAATAATATTTTTCTGAAACTGCAGGTTACCAGCAGGCGTGTGTGTGCCTGAAGAGAAAGCATTATATATTTTATTTTATATATTTTATGGTGTAAATTGTTAAAAGCCACTGGGAAGAATGAATGTACAAAACCAGTGGATAATGCTAAAATATTTTGGTTATATGGCCCATGATGATGATGATGATGTAACATAGAGCTATGGGGCTTTGGTACTGTTACAGAGTTGCATTAAGCTCCTAGTTAGAACTGAGTAATTAATCATTGATGAGTATTATTTTGGGGAAAATATGAGAGATAAAAAAAGAAAAAAATGTGTAAAAATTGGCTTTGGATCTAAAAAAATCGATAAAATGAGATTTAAAACAGACAGATTGTTTCAGTTCTATAGATTGATCGTTCTGTAGTTCTATAGTTTGATAGTTTGAAAGAGGGTAAGTCAAAAATGATCTGCACTCTGGCTGTAAAATGTATTGTAATTCACATAATTTTTCGCTATAATCTTCTTGCCTTCTTGCCCATCTGTCAACAAGCTGTCAACTGTTTAAGGCTGAGGTGTTTGCCATGAATTCACCACTGTCTTCACTTCTTCATCAGAAGTGAATCTTCACCCTTGTTGCTGCCTTCAGGAAGCCAAGCAGGTGAAAGTCCAATTGATCCAGATCAGGATTATAGAGAGGATTGCTTAAACACTTCAAAACAGTTGTCATGCAAGATCATGACGCCCTTGGATAGCAGGTCTCTGCGTTTAATCCAAAGGCTTCAGCTCTTCAATAAGCGTTTCACTACTGTACTGTATAACGAGCACTTTTTCCTTTTAATGTTCCATTACTGACCCTTGAGAATCCCAGAAAACTGTAAACGTTGATGCATTTTCCAGCTGATGGCTGACTTTTGAACTTTTTCTTGGTCGGTGATTGAGGATGTTTCCGTTCCATACTCTGCCGTTTAATCTCAGTCTCGTAGTAATGAACCCATGTCTCATCACCATTAATGTTCTCTTTAAGAAACTTTCACCTTCCTTAGAGAAATGGTCCGAATTTTGTTGGCGGATATCTAAACGCTTCTGTTTATGCTCTTCTGTGAGTTGATTCAGTACCAGGTACGCCCAAATTACAAGTGGGGCATCCATTTTTGCTCACACCACAGTTACAAATGAACTGATGTTACATGATCACACCTGCACACCAGTGACTGGGGAGACAGGAGCCATGAACAGAAAGCGGTAAAAAAGATGTTTTAATATACTGTAACAGGAGTGCTAATCATTTTTGTCTCATCCTCTTGTTCTTCTTCTTCTTCTTATTATTATTATTATTATTATTTTTTTTTTTTAATTATTATTATTATTATTATTATTCATGATGATAATAATAATAATAATAATAATAATACTATTACTACGACTACTACTACTACTACTACTACTAATAATAATAATAATAATAATTATTATTATTATAAATATAGTCCCATTATTCAACATACCAGTACGCTTCCTAAATCCTAAGCTGCCTCAAATGGAAGTAAGTATTTACTGACAAAGAATAAATTAAGATTCTCGGACAAAAACTTTGCACTTCCATTCTTCCATTGTTAAACATTTTGTGATATAAACACAACTTCTTGCTCAGTGACTCGTCTCAGTGAAACTCCTGATTACGTTTACGTTCCTGTCCACAGAAATACAGTTTATCCACAAGATAGTTCCGATTATTACAGATGTCACCCCAAAGACGCATTCCTACAGTATGACGCAAAAGGTAGCGAGGTGCTAGCTCCTGCATCGTCTGATGATGATGTTCATGATGATGATGGTGATGATGTATGAAGCATGAAACAGTTGAACAAGGATGGAAAAGGTTTGTCACGAAGCGCTTGAAGAAACAGAAGAAACAGACATGTTGGGTTATGGCGACTGCAGGGCCATGAACGCATGCCATTTCCACTCAATATGGCACGGAGTGCCCTGCGTTTACCCTCAGCTCTGACCACTTTAAATACGAGATCGACCGTCGACTCCGCCACCAATCTCAGCATGGCCAGGAACCAAAAGCAAGGTAGTGATACGGCTGATTGTACTGAACATTCTTTTTTCTTTCAGGTCTTTAAGCTTTTATCATTGTCTTATGGTACTTTCCCTTATTGTTACCATCATTTATTTTCTCATTTTCAATCTATTCTAAAAATTTCCTTCTTAGGCCTTTTGCTTCCTTTGATCTGAATCAGATTCTGTAACGCAAATCTTTCATCTCTGGCCTGTACTGTATCTCTTATGTCTATTTCTTTAAACAAATCTACCTTAACAGTTCCTCTAGTTCCTGAAAGCTCATTACTGTTTCTTCCATCTTTCTCCTCACACTTTTCTCTCTAGCTGTTCTCTTTGTGGCATTTCTGTGCCTGAACCTGTGTACCTGCGTGAGCCCCATGCCAATCTGTGCCTACGGACATGCTGGCTGCCAGCTCGTGTCTCTGGCTAATCTCTTTGACAGGGTCATCCAACACTCGGCGAGGATGCACGGGCTGTCCAGCGACCTGCACTCGCAGCTTGTAAGTAGCTCGACATTATTATATATTAACATTTTAATTAAAAAAGAGAACGATATGACTTCTATGTACTGACTGAAGTTATTACTGTATGAGGAGCTAAGTAACGATCATATTCGAACAGGGACACTTCATTCATTCATTCATTCATTCATTTTCTATACCGCTTAATCCTGTGTTCAGGGTTGCGGGGGACCTGGAGCCTATCCCAGGAGACTTCGGGCACTAGGCGGGGTACACAGGGTGCCAATCCATCGCAGGGCACACACACATACACACACTCAATCACACACTACGGGCAATTTAGAAACGCCAATTAGCCTAACCTGCATATCTTTGGGCTGTGGGAGGAAACCGGAGTACCCGGAGGAAACCCACCAAGCACGGGGAGAACATGCAAACTCCATGCACACAGAGACGGGAATCGAGCCTGGCCGGGGAATCGAACCCAGACCCTGGAGGTGCAAGGCGACAGTGCTAACCACTACACCACCGCGCCGCCGGGACACTTCAAATGACACGTTATTTATCACTGTTGCTTTTCTTTGTAATTAATACTTCTGTTTTGTGACTTTTTGTGCAGCATTCATTTTATTTAAACAAAAAAAAAAATTACAAGGGACGTTCAAGTCAAACCGGGACTTTTGATTGTCCAGAATAACAGAACTAATTAACTAATAAAGACCAAATTATGAGAATAAAACAACATTTATTTATTTATATAACCCCCTGCTGCACTAATACACCCTGGTGCTTTAATAGTGTTCAGATACCATCAAGATAGACAGTTTTCTAGAGCCATGATTGAAGTGCCTGCTTCATGTCTGAAACACTGGCCTCCCAGGAACTACTTTAACAGCTCAAACTTTTGGAAAAGGCTTGGAGTGAAGTCAGGACTGTATGGAGGATGTGGCAATAACTCCCAGACGAGTTCTTGTAATATGCAAGTGGTGTCGGTGACAGATTGCGTTTACAGTTCCTATAATCAGATGCGTCTCTTCCACAAATTGCCAACAAGTTATCCATCGATTTTCAAGGATTAGACGTTCCTCTTCCGATTGCAATGGGCTCCAAGCCAGCTCAGCCGGGATAATCATTCATGATCGTATGGCTCACTTTAATCGTAATATTACAGATGTCACTGTATGTTCTTTTTGAACATTTTTAGAATTGGGTAAACCGGGAATGTCATGGGGTAATAAAACATCTAATGATTATATCTTTTTACATTGTTTCATTTGTTAAGGAGAAATACATCCTACCTGGGATAAACCAAATTGGTAGTGTGTATCGCAAGTGCCACACATCCAGCATATTAACTCCTAATGGCAAGGAAACTGCACAGAAACTGGCTGTAAGTCTGTCATCTCTCCCTCTCGATCTTTGTTGTTCCGGTCCTTTTTTTTTTACATGCATGACGTTTTTTGGCTCTCTATCTGTTCTGTCTGTCAGCATGAGGAATTAACAGAAGTCATTCTCAAGCTGCTGACGGCCTGGAAGTATCCTCTGTCCCTGCTGCACGAGAGCATGTCTGAGCAACAAGACTTCATCGGCAGTAAAGCACTGGAGATGAATAACATAGCTCTTGAGCTCAGGCAAGGAGTGGAGAAAGTCATGGAGAAGGTACTGTAAGGAACGTTATGAACCCTAGCAATTTTTAAATGAAATTTTGGTTTGCTTTATGTAGATATCTGCATTTACTTTCCCAGTCTTTGGAGAGAGTTTATAAGGAATTCACAAATTCATACTGTATGTATCAACGATATACAGTACATTCATCACTGGGTTATATAATATTACAAAGGTATGAATGCGGGTGGCATGTTAGTGGTTAGCACTGCCACCTTGCACCACCAGGGTCCGGGTTTGATTCCCGGCCGCTTTCGATTCCCACCTCAATGCATATTCTCCTCGTGCTTAGTGAGTATTCCCCCCCGCCAGTATGTATGTAATGTATTGGATCTGTATGAATAATTAAACAGCTCTGTGCACTACAGACTTAAGTGACAAAATGTAGCTCTAATACAAAATAAAAAACTGCTGTAGAAGCAAAGATTACTTTTATTTAGAAAAGGGGCTGATTTAAGTGTTTTCAAACTGGAAAAGTCATTAACTCCTGAAAAACTGTTAATGCAATGTACTGAAGAGGAAATCACATATTGATGAGGGTAAAACGCTGATTCCATTTATTTTCCATATAATACACTTGTGCTTTCATCACTTTCATCACTTTCTCAGTCCTGAGAGGAGTGGAGTGAAAAACCTATGTAAATCTATAAATAAAGGAAAAAAATCATAAAGATATATTGTGTAAAGGTGAGTCACTCCTCATTTCTTCGTATTATATTTAATTAGATGATCTAGATTAAAATTAAAGAAATGTCCACTCAGAATTCAACATCAGCAATAGAATCATCACTGGCCTAATCATCTCACTATTGTACTTAAGTATACACTACCGTTCAAAAGTTTTAGATCACTTTCTAACTCCATGATGGTTCCTGATGTTTATTTCTTTCTACATTGTAAAGGAATGCTGAAGGCGTCCAAAAAATGCATTAATCTCCTTTGAACAGTTGATATTGAGATGTTTCTGCTACTTCTGCTCTGTAAAGACTTCATAACGCCTCTAATCTGAGGTGCTGTTAATTGGTCATTTTTCTAAATGAACTTCTCGTCTGCAGCAGAGGTAGGTTTTGGTCTCGTCCTCCTGGGACGGCCTTCATGAGAGCCAGTTTCATTATGGTGCTTGACGGATTTTGCAAATGCACTTGACAATACTGTTCTTGCAAGAACTATTACAGAAAGGCCGACCTCTGTGTCTTAAAATAACAACTAACTGTTGTTTTTCTTGTTGTTACATAATTACCTAATTCCATATGTGTTATTTTATAGTTTTGAAATCCCCAGTATTGTTGTAGAATGTAGAAAATAAATCACTAAACAAAAATAAAGAAATTTGCATGTGACCCCAAACTTTTGAACGGTAGTGTATATTTCACATATCTGTGCTTCACTAGTGTAGTTTTCTTAGTGTATACTTCTTACTTTTAATTCAATTAAATTCAATTTTATTTATAAAGCGCTTTTAACAATGGTCATTGTCTCAAAGCAGCTTCACAAAAATGACAGAAATTTTTTTAGAAGAGAAAATATTTGGAAGTGTGTATGTGTGAGAAAAATGTGTCTAGATAATAATTACTCCCCTACATCAGCACAGCAAATTCTGTACTTTAACTTATCTACATTACTGCATGGTGTCGTGTTACCTAATGAATCTTCTCACTATTATGTGTGACATAACATCATACATCATTACGTGACATGCCTTCCCTTCTAGACAAAAACAGTACAGACAAAGACTTCCAACGGCAAAAACAGTCCATCAGAGGGACAACCCATGTGAGATGTTGTGAAGATAAAGTCAGAGAGGCCAGATTGAGGTGGTTTGGACATGTTCAGAGGAGAGATGGTGAATATATCGGTAGAAGGATGCTGAGGTTGGAACTGCCAGGCAGGAGGTCTAGAGGAAGACCAAAGAGGAGATTTATGGATGTAGTGAGAGAGGACATGAAGTTAGTTGGTGTGAGAGAAGAGGATGTAGAGGATAGGGTTAGATGGAGGCAGATGATATAGCGACTCCTGAAAGGCAAAGAAGATTTCTACACTTTTTAATTTCTTTAAAGCCACTTTGTAACACAGCTTGATTGCAGTAAGCAAGAAAATGTTCTTTTATAATAAAAAAAAATCTAAGTAATGGTGTTCGCATTGCTTTTCTAATAGATTTATACTGTAAATATGTAGTCCAATAAGTTCTTTCTTCATTCAATTACTACAAAATTTACATTTTGTGTTGATGAACTCAATTACAAAAGCTACAATGTATATATTGCTATGGAATTACTATCAAATTCTAAACTGTACACACCTGCACCATACACACAGATGCAGTTGTTGGGGATGATTAGTTCCCCAATGAATAGCTTCACCCCTCTGGACGACTTCTTTCCTGCCAGTGGAGAGGCCATGAGTGAATCCGAGCTCCTCTACTGCTTCCGCCGTGATTCGGACAAGGTTCAGAACTACTTGAAGATCCTTAAATGCAGGCTTGTAGCTGGTCTTGGCTGCTGAGCACCACACACCTGCATTGCTGGACTGTATACTGTATATTGCTCTGAGTGCACTTCAGTTCTTGATGTTCCACTACTTATGTACAGTATATGTTTGCTTCCCATATACAATAACCTGTTTTTAAAACTTGCATTAGTCAATTATCGTGAAGGTTGACAAAGAAACTGAACAGCATAGAAAAATAAATAAATAAATATTTATTTATTGCATGTAGGGATATGAATAAAATGAGTAAATTCATTGCTGTTTAAAGTGTATTCGTTTTTATAAGAACTCTCTCTACACTTTCATAATCATTCACTGTTAATAAATCAGTTAATGTTATTTTTTTTAAATGTAATATAATACATAAGGGATTTTCCAATTGTTCAGTGGATTATGTCATTTGGAGGAAATGACAAGAAACAAAAGGTTTAACCAGTTCAGTAACAGCCTAAGGCACTGCTCAAACTATTAGTGTGCGCTGTGTGAACCTTTAACATTTCTAACACACAGCCTTGTGTGTACAGACTTCGCTCATTGTGAATAGTTCCTTTTTTACTGTGAGAAACTACAGGATAATAGGATGTAATACCTAATGTATTATTACATATTACATGTACTAATTATTATATGTACTATTGTAGTATATTACATAACTATACAAAACATACAGTAACTAGTGAAGGAATTTTTTATTTTAATTGCATCATGTTACAGTGCAGATAATGTGTAAATTCATATCATGTAAATAACTAATAATTACCTTTTGCTAGAATTGGACATGCTGCCTATAGAATTACAATTCCTACTTGAGCTGAAAAAAAAATAGCATACTGTAGCTTAAAATAACAAATTATTTAAGAAATGTAGCAATGATGGCATTCAAGAAATTATGCCTTCAAAGCCTACAAGATGAGTGAATTTGCAAAAATAAAAAAAAATCTAAAAATTTTTGAAAATGTAATTAAGCACAAGTATTTAATTTCAATATACATAAAACAAGTGTAATATTGACCTGATATTATTTATATAATAATATGTCCCTGTATTGTATTATTTGTATATGCATTATTTATATGCTCTTTATAGGAACCTGAGCTGGCTCTTAAAACATAGGAACATGAAACCATCAAAACAACACTTTTACAAAAGCAAGTGTGTAAAACAACATGAGTAATGCTTAATTAAAAAGCAAGTCCTGGGATAGGCTCCAGGACTCTGCGACCCTGTATACAGGATAAAGCCGTATAGACAATAAGGAAGTGAACGAGTGAACATGACAGCGGCATGGTGGCGTATTGGTTGAGGGTTTGATTCCCACCTCTGGTCTGTGTGCCTTTTCTCCCTGTGCCTGATGGGTTTCCTCTGGGTACTCCATTAATACTTTGTCCCACAGTTCAAAGACATGCAGATTAGGCTAATTAGCATTCCTAAATTGCCCAGAGTGTGTGAATGAGAGTCTGTGCTCTGAGATGGATCGGCACCCAGTCGCATTCATTGTGCCTGAGGTCTCCTGGGATAGGCCGCAGGCCTCCCGTGACACTCTACAGGATAATCGGTGTGGTGAATGATTAAAAATTCAATATTTAGGTTTCCATTGCCATATCAGAAGGGTTCATAGTAGTACCCCTAAAGGAAGCTATTTACCTTTAAGAAAATACTGTTCTTGTACTAAAGTCTTCTGTAAATGTCAAACAGTTTTACGTATTCATTCATCAGACATTTCATCACAACTTTGACTTATCTGCCCCTTGTAATATTGCAAATGTTATGTTAAATTCTTTTTTATCTTTTGGAATAGGATAAATAGGGACATTATGGGGTAAAAAAAAAAAAAACCCACACATTTGAAGAGAAGAAAACCTGTTAATATACTTCTGGCTTACATTTAAACCAATGAAGGCATTATTTTGGTAACAAATTCCTGATATTCATTATACTCGGCCTGGTAATTATGGTACTGATGAAGGCATTTACAGAACATCACAATGTGTTAGATATAGATCCATATGAATATTAAACTCTATCCCATGGCTCACTCAGTATATGCACCTTGGAGCCTCTCAAACATGCATCTTGGAGTTAAACAGCAGCCTCTAGTGGTGGACATGAGGAGGTAACATCCTGAACACTGATTTATTCTTGTGTTGCTGTAGATTTTTCATAGGATGGCAGCAAATCTCAAGATATTCTCTAATACTTTATAAAACATTTCTTAGCAGCAAGGGGAAAAAACAGATGTGGAAACTTCATTAGGGGGCACTGTTGAACAGAAATACCAATAATACACTAAAGATATTAGGGGTAGATGATTTCCTGATGTGTACAGCTGTGTTAAGCGACTCAGAACATGGCACTTTTTCTTGTTCAAAGGGTGGATCGTGATCCTGATTTTTATTTTATGGGTTTATGTCCGCACATCTTTCACAGTCTTTTAGCTGATCTTTAATTAACTGCTGTCGTTTTCCTTTGTCTGACCTGTCTGATGTCAGGTAGTTAATACACCAGTGGTTACAATCTTTGTCAGGACATTCCAGATAATTGTACTGTGTAATGGCTGCTTTTCTCTCTGTTCTCAGCTTCACAATTTCTTGCTTTTCTTGCAAAGATAGCTCTCTTGTCTTCATGTTGGTTTATCCTTTTTAACAGAAAAAATGCAGTATTCACAGGTGCAACCCAGGCTCAAACCAAAAGCCCTTTAACAGGGCACACCAGGGCAGTTTTTTTTTGCTAATTTTTGTGCATAAAAGTGTAAACGTTTGTTATCTGTGTTCTATTGTATAAATAACTGTATAGAATAATATATAATTGTATAAAATAAAAAATCGGCTCATGTGTTTTTAGTCTTTTACTTTTCATTTTATTCAAATAAAAAAAAAAAAAGGTCCAACTTTTTCCGGAATTCAGGTCAAATATGTATAATAAAACTGTAATGTCAGCGTGTCTGAACATTAAAGATATTTGTGAAAAAATCATTTGGGGTGACGTAAGATGATTAATAGAACGCATCAAGATGGATCTTCATTTTTTTCTGTTTGTTTGTGCACGCATCACATTAAAACTACTAAACAAATCTAAATCTGGTTTTCATAGCTGTATTTGGCAGCTTGGTGTAAAATATAGGCTTTTGGCCCACAGGAAGAGAAGATATGCTTCTTTGAAATTTAAATGGAAATTGCCCGTATATCATTAAAAAATCGACCTTGGAAAAATTTTTGTTCCAAAATTCACTTAAATTCCACACAAATGAACACATCTAGTATAAAATATGTGTAGGAACACCAATTTGAAAGCATAGCGCAAATTATGCACATAGTGTGTAAAAGAATATGTTAGCTGCAACATTGTTTTATGTTTTATGCATATTCATTCTTTCATTTGGTCATTTATTAGTCATCTTCAGGGGCCAGTATTTTTGCATACACAACTACAAACTACTTGCTTGTAAAACTCCAAGGGACGTTAAAGTCAAACTGGAACTTGTGATGAAATTTCTTGTGAATGAAGGTGTAAAACCATTTGACATTACAGAAGACTTCATGGACATTACAGGGATGAGACTCATAAAAGCAGCATTTGAATAGTGCAAAGATTTTTTAAAAAGCCAATATGTCCTTTAATGACTATCCTGGCTAAGGTGGCTTAGAGCCCACTGCAGTCGCTCCAGTGAACAATCAGCAAGTAGAACGCCTGATCCTTGCAAAGCGAAGGATAACTTGCTGCCCAACTTGTGGAAGAGATACATCCATCTGTGGAAACTGTATACATAATTAATCACCAGCTTGTTACAGGAAGTCATCTGAAAGTTATTACCACATCCCTCTTACAGTCATGACCCTTATTAAAGTCACTCTAACCATTATGCTTGCTCTTTTTTTTTTTTTTACTTCCAACACATCAACTTCAGGGGAAAAAAGTTCACTAGCTATATTTTGATGGCTAAAAATATTTTGATTTTGATTGCTAGAGGACAAGGTCACAGCAACTCTACAACTACAGGACTTGGAAGATGTTTCCTGGCTTCAGTGGTTAGGACATTTGAAAAGTGATCTAAGGAAGGAAATGTATTATTACTTACGCCTAACATAAAATAAAAAAAGCACATGTAAACACCAATACTCAGTATTGATGATGATTTTATCTATTTTTTTAATTATACATATAGACATTATACATATATTCAGAAGCTACTTCTGAAGTTTATGTAACATGGAATTGATCAGTCTTGCTTCCCTAAAAATTTAAAGTTGCTAACTTCAAACCATAATACTTTAAAATGCTAATTATTCACATTTCATTGAGGATTGATACTAAAATTGCTGTAAGCTTCTTGAAGCATATGACCTGTAAAACTTGTTGCTTAAATTGGTTTTTGGTACAGTTTCAAATGCAAAAAAAAAAAAAACAGTATTTGTTGTGGTGTCCGTGTGACCATGACAAATTCATGTTCCAACATTTTATCAATTTTGAGTTGTTTATTTTTATTTTTTTTATGTTCATGTCATTTTATGTGAAATCTAAATTGGCCATGTTTCATCTGAATGAAAATTAAGATCATTGTGAAATATTAAAATTCAAATAAGTTACGGACACCACATACTGTACATTAAAAAGGGCATTGTATGTAGCAAATGTGTTTCTTTTTATCTGATAAAAATATAAATGTGTATGAATATTTACAAGATTTACAGGATATAAAAAGCATTAAGTCTTATAAATACTGATCATGGTGTTATATGATCCGATCTGAATTCACTTTCAGACCAATCCTATTCACTTTTTCACCTAGTGTAGGTGAGACACTTTTTTTTTATCACCAATACCATGTTTTTGGCAAAAAGACCCCCCCCCCCCCCACATACACGCACTAACAGAAGTTATTATTTCAGCTAATCAATGCACTTCACTTACAGAAGCACGACACAATGTGGCTCTTTTGTCATCTTCAAATGAAACACACACACACACACACACGTGCTTGATTAAGTGAGGATAAAGCCCGCCTATCAGCCTGCATTCCTCATCCTCACACTGGAGAGATGAAGGAGGAAGATGATGATGATAGAGGAGGAGGAAGAAGATGATGATGATGATGATGACAGAGGAGGAGGAGGAAAGTAGGCCGGCTGCGGGGCGGGTGTTGAACATGGCACTGTCTCGCGCACTGTCCGAGCCTCCAGATTAAACAGACTAAACACTACTGAACACTCCCACAGACACACACGCGGGCGTGCGCGCGCTCCAGCTGTTTAAACGCACGAGACCAATTCCGCGCGGATTACTACACGCGCACTTTCTTCACGCGCACAGTAAACCCTGCGCGAGGACCGAGAGGGACACATTTTAGCGACATGGAGACACTGTCCAGGACAGGGGCAGAAGACGAGCAGAGTGCGAGCGGAGAGCCTCCTCTCCCGGTGGACCATGCAGCCGCGGGTCCTTGGGGAAGCTCCAGCGTGAAGAAGCACCAGCACAAACACAACCTGAAACACCGCTACGAGCTGCTCGAGACGCTCGGCAGAGGCACGTACGGCAAAGTCAAGAAGGCGGTGGAGAAACACACCGGCCGCGTGGTGAGTCTGCGAGTGCGTGGTT
Organism: Channallabes apus; assembly: GCA_030522415.1. Taxonomy (NCBI): domain Eukaryota; kingdom Metazoa; phylum Chordata; class Actinopteri; order Siluriformes; family Clariidae; genus Channallabes; species Channallabes apus. The sequence continues at coordinate 26,815,411 of CM060114.1, forward strand.
GCCAGATTGAGCGCTTTCCCTCATCATGATTCGATTTCTACATTAGGGTTTAATCTGACAGGAGTTCTGATTGTCTTGCACCTCCAGGGTCCGGGTTCGATTCCCGCCTTGGGGTCCGTGCGGATTTCGTGCGGTGTACCCCGGTTTCCTCCCACAGTTCAAAGATTAGGCTTTTCTAGAGTAGTGTGTGTGTGTGTGTGTGTGTTTGCCCTGCGATGGATTGACACCCCATCCAGGGTGTACAGTACCCCACCTCGTGTCTCCTGGGATAAGCTCCAGTCCACCGAACCTGTATACAGGATAAAGCGGTATAGATGAGTGAGTGAGTTCTAATTGGATTTGTATCTTATACTGTATATAGTCAAACTATATGCAAAGGTCTCCTCCTTTAGTATATACTGTAGTGATATGGCCAAAAATTTGTTGTGACTATACCAGAATGCTGAGCTTTGCATGCTCTTACAGTATCATTACAATTTTCTTCAACCTGAACTAAGAGAGCCAAACCTGTTCCAGCATTTCCAGCAACACCTCCATGCACACACACACAAAAACAAAACATGATGCTGAAGTTGATGCATGAAAACGCATGTCCCCTGCGCAGAGCTTTAACCTCTGCATCCTGTACCACTTCACCTTGTAGCTGAATGACAACACATGCCATGCTCCGAAGTCTAGTGGAAAGCCTTTCCAGAAGAATGGAGCATATTATAAAGAGTGAAATCTGGAATGCAATGTTTAACGAGGACAAATGATAAGGTGTACAAAAACCTTTGGCCATATAGTATGGTTTATTTTACATACAGTAGCAATGCACCTCTAAGCGTGTTAAAGGTACATGTGCTTGAATGTAGGTCAGAGATGCAAAAATGCAAGTTAAAGATGAACCCTAGGAATTAGTTTTAAGAGGATGAGCTAAAAAAAAAAAAAAAAAACCCACACAAAATGTTCTATATGATTATAAGTTTAACGAGTGTGTCGCTTTAATGTGATGCATTAATAGTAACATTAATTGCCATAGGAATTAATATACTTTATAACTTTCTCAAAACATGCAATTAATATGAAAATGATGGTTTTCTATATAAAACCTGTCATATATTAAGGGAACTGTTTAATTTGTATTTCTATTGCTGTAAAAATATTCCCCCTCACTAGTTAAGTCTCTACACCCAAGTGACAAGGAAAAGTGGATTTTGGGACCTTTATGTTTGTACTGTATAGAATTCAACTGTGAACGCAATCTGGCAACCCAGACAAGTCAAGATACTGCTTTCAGTCTACAAGTGAGAACTGTAGAATTTATTGTCCATCATAAACCAGGGATTTAAGATTGCAGATGTTTCTTCAGCACTGCTTTAAAAAATAATAAAAGTTGTTTCATCACATGTGAAAACGTTTACAATTTTAAAACTGAAATCTTTATAACTGAAAAGTCTGTCATCACTGTGAATGAGTGAAAGAAGAAGAATTGCACAGAACAAATCATGGTCCATCCAGCAGAGGTTTGTGAAACACGGTTTTACAACAAAAAAGGTGAAAGGTTATAATGCAAGCATGCGAGTTATGTTAATATCAGTCTCGCGTGGGTACTTATTCTGAGGCTTTAAAAGCTTCACATGAAGTTCAGATTCAGACACACACAAAAAAAACAAAAACACGGATGTCTGGCTTTTTTGTGTTTGTGAGCGTACGTTAGCACATTCATCATCTGTGTGCAGCACAGTGCGTCACGAGGCTGCGAGCTCTGTGTGCAAACATTTCCCTTTCTATTTGGAAATATCATTGTTGGCTTCACTTCAGGCACTGCATTACTTTCGAGCACTGTACGATCCTGACACACTTCATACCAGCACGACGCCGTATATAAAGAAGCCGAAAGGCAGCTGAGCCTTCTCAGAAAGAGTACGACACAAACACGTTAAGCAATATCCTGTTGTGAGAGCGATGCGAGCCAGTCCTCTGAGAGAGACAGCAATGTTGATATGCACCTTGTGAAGGGCACATGACTTCATCCGTGTGTTTTTGTCCCGGTGGAATGACGAGGAGGTGCAAAATATGGATGCTGGTGGAAACAACACTTTGTTATGTCTATCAGAGTCTGTCCTTGTCTTAACCAGATGAGATGAGGACGTTCCAGAATTCGTGGAGGAATGCTCGAAAAAATGCCACGCACTCAAGATGATTTCACAGTCTTGCTGAGATCCTAGAAAACCAAAAACCGCTTCCTTCCAGCTGTGTGAAAAGCTTCATAAGCGAGCCTGACGTCACTGATATTATAATTAGCCTTGCATTCTCAGACTTCTAGTGTACTCCTCCAGTCGAATTGGAGTGTAAAGAATGCTTGATTCATTCTCACACTCAGACTCATGACTCAATATTAATAATGACTCGAGTGATAAGGACCATTCTTTCTAGGGAGATGATCTGAGTGTAATTTTGTGTAACTTGCTTCCTCAAGTTCCTTCACGCACCGCGGGATCAGCGTACAGGCTTTCATCCAAACAACCACTCAGATAAAACAGCACACCTGTTGTCTTGAACAATGCACTTCTCTGTATGCAAGAGAGTTAAGGTACCTTTAAACCGAAGCTTACACTCCGAAGAAGCCTCAAGCCAGCTGGCATATGCATCAAACGCAGGCCTGCTTAATGATCCGTAGCCAGTGCCCAGGCTTCGAGCCCTGCCCGGGCGTGTCAGTGTGCGCCTCCCTAAAGTCATATGACTTTAATGAGTTTATGCTTTCACTATAATTAAGGTCAGGTCTAAAAGGAACTTGACCCTAATTATAGTGAAAGCTTATTTTGACATACTGAGCCCCTAGTGTGCTTCTAAACCACACATGGACCAAACACACACACATTTTTTTTCCCTCTTAAAAACATACAGTACAACACACTGTTTATTGGCCTGGAGATTCACACCCTCTTTGGTGTGAATGTTTTTTTCTAAAGAATGATATTTTTGGCATGTCGGTCAGGTGTATCGCTTCTGCCCGTAAAAGGCCAGAGCAGCACGGAGTTGTGAATGACACAGGTTGGACAGGAAGTTAGGCTCTCAGCACCATTTCCCCTGGTCGATTTTATGACTCAGAACAGGAACATGAAAGCAGACTTCCTGTACTGTAGGTATAATTCCTAGATTTGACTTCATTGGCTCAAGAAATGTCCAACCTGAATAGCTTGATATATCCCTTTATACTCCGTTATCCTTTCTAATAACATTATATAATAGAGTGTGTAATAATGTGTTTCTTTAGCATTTCCAATGGGCATGAATTAATAAATGAATGAAGATTCTCGATTCGTGAGATGCACCGGATTCCATCCGGTTGCATTAGATCCATAATGTCCGTTCAGAGAGAGCGGAAGGGGAATAAGCTAATAATAACTACTGTGGCGCAGAGGCTTCTGAGATGTCTGTTCGTCCTTTCAGGAACCTACTTTCACTCAGTGCAACTTCTCCTGCTGCAGCCTATATACAAGCACTACAGTAGGTCCAACATTCTGAACCACTTACGCCATCGATGTTATCTTCCTCAAGCATTGTCGGGTGGTCTAGCTGTTACTGCGACTGCCCTGAAGAATTCCAAGTCAGCTAATGAGTCATTGCATAGGGTGTCTGGAGACAGGAAGCACTTCCCTTACACTTCGCCTTCCTGCCTCTGTTCCCTCTGTTACACTTTTGGGGGGGGGGAAGGCGTTCCTTCTATTAGACCTTTATGATGTAACCGTCATAGTGGACGTCCAGCTGACTAATAAACCTACCAGCGTCCTTTAGGACAAATCAGTACCTGGATATCTTTTGGTTTTCATAATCAAATATTTCAGAAACTTCAGAGGCAATCTATATACAGACAAAATATATGGATAGAAATTACACTTGACATCATTTCCAATAACAACATAAAGTAAGGTAATTAATAAATGCGCAACATTTACTGACATATTCTGTACTGTTACCCAAGATATCTTCAAAACGAACTTAAGTTATAAACATAATCAGGATATTTATTAATCAACATCACAGTTATAATTGTTAATGTTTAGAATATATACCATATGCACAAAAATTAAAGCCATTAACATTAAAACTATGTAGGTTTTGGGTTCCCCATGTGCCACCAGGGCAGCTCTGACTCCTTTGCTGGTGTGCTGTGGTGTCTGGCACCAGGATGTTGGCAGCGAATTCTTTGGATGGGTTTTAGGGTGGGACCTCCATGGATCAGACTTTGTTTGTTCGGAGCATCCAATGGGTGCTCAATCAGATTGGGATCTGGGAAATCAGAGGCCGTGGCCTGCTGTGATGAGCTGGGTGTTCTGGTGCCTTTCTGTTGTGTCCAGCATTGACTACATTTGGCAAGTTATGCTGCATTGACTTTTTTGTGAGTTTGTGATTGGACCAGACTGGCTGGCCATTAAGACCAAAAGGCTTCGGGAGAGCCTTGAGTGCCCATGATCCTATAACCAAATTACTGGTGTATATTTGGTGATTAATATTATGGTTGATTGGTGTATACTGTACCGTACGCTACAAATAAGTCAGAACACGTTCAACGTCATTGAAAGGATTTACTAAAAGGCAAAGCTCTTGTCTGTGCCATGTCCTACGATCTTTAAATAAAGTGGAGATAAGCAAAGATGTGAACCACCGATACCCACACAGTCAACACAAAGAGAAATTTTCAAAACAGCCAGCTCTACAGTAGCTAACAGAGTTCACCTTTAATTTGTATCTTTCTTTTGATTTTTTTTTTAGGTCGCGATCAAGTCCATCCGTAAGGAGAAGATCAAAGACGAACAGGACATGGTTCACATCCGCCGAGAGATCGAGATCATGTCTTCCCTACGCCATCCACACATTATATCTATATACGAAGGTGAGTGATTATGCATGTGATCATGTGTTCCCCAATCTGACGAGTCTGGAGATCAGGATGATTCATAGACATGCATACACATTTAGACATGCTGTGTCTTCCTGTTTGTTTTACATTGTTGAAATGTGGTAGTGTCTCCAGAACATACAGATTTTAGCCCACGCCCAGGGCAGACATAACAACTGAATCAATTATCTGAATGTTCTTCATGTGGGAAAAGAGACGAATGTAGATTCACATGACCTCGGTAAAGTCTTAATTCTGAGTATATCTCTGGGATTTCTGCTGAACATTTAATGGAAATGGTACTGCAGGCCAGTGGTCGAGTACACTAAAAGTGTGACTGTATGAGTGTGTGGGTATGTGCTGTGTCTTTGCATCCTGCACAAGGTCCTTTCCGGGGTTGTTTGCAGGATAAAGCTCTTTCTGAAGATGACTAATACATTATGTACTGTAATAGTATATATACATTATAAATTGCCTATAACATACAGAATAGATAATGCATTACTGTATGTTTCCACTTTGATCAGAAATGCTAAGGAAGCTTATCGGCAGAATGATCAGTAAGAAAAAAAAAAGAAATTAACTTACGAAAAATGTATTGACTCACGAGACATTAAAATAATAAAAACAAATAATAAGATCATAAATATTGTACTGTAAAATTAGAAGAGTGTGTGAAGGTGAAGGCATGTGTGTCATGTGTGAGCAGACGTGAGAGATGTGGTGTTACAGTGCTTGGTACACTCTGCAATTATACTGTCCCAGGACAAGACCCCATCACTCTACAGCCACTTTCACTACTCTTTCACTCTCTCGCCCACGTGCATACCGATATACACACACACACACACACACACACACTGCACCACACACCTGTTAGCTCTGGCAGCTACTAAGCGGGGTGTCCATGACTGATTCCAGAGGGGCTGGAGTGCTTCCATGCCGTCCTCTGGCACCTCAGCAGCATGGCTCTGTGCCATGACAGGAAGCAGAACTAAACCAGCTCAAATCCAGCACTAAATCCATTAGTAAGAGCTGAAAGAAGACATAACCATTTATAAATGATAAAGACTCCAACCAGCACATTCATTCACGCTTCCCGTCTCCATGTCTGGTATTCAGGCCATTTTAATTGCCTTAGAAAGAAATCCCACGATAAGTACCCATATAGAATGGAACCAGTATAATCACAATGCGTCTTATTCCCCCCCCCCCCCCCCTCCGTCTGTCTGCACAGTGTTCGAGAATAAGGACAAGATTGTCATCGTAATGGAGTACGCCAGTAAAGGCGAGCTGTACGACTACATCAGCGAGCGGCGTAAGCTCAGCGAGAGAGAGACGAGACACTTCTTCAGGCAGATTGTCTCAGCTGTACATCACTGTCACAAGGTGAGAGGTTCGATTCTGACAGGAACTGTTCCGCTGTCGCTCCACATTCACATAACGTACGTGTTAAATGAGAAAGTTTCAGGAAACCCATTCATCTAAAGCAGTCATTTTGAGTTTATCCCAAAATAACATTATGTCCAAATTGAAAAAAAAGGCATCAGGACAAAAAAGTTTTGTGGTTTCTCAATAACATGCTAAATAAATCAAATGTTCTTTGTCTCATACACAGTATGATAAGAAGCGAAATGCTCATGCTTTCAGTATGACCTAAGAGACATAAGAGAATTTACAAATTAGAAATATAGAGACATATGTAAATAAACTTTAGCTGTAAAGGACTTTAAAATTTAAAATTTAAAATTGGAGGCAGGTTTTTTTTGGTTTTATTATCTAAAGAGAAAATAATAGAGAGAGTGGTGAAGGAACATCTGCGAAGATAAGCTCTGTTTATAAGTACCTTACTTATTAATACTTTATTATTATCTGGTGAGTTCTGTGGGTGTGGAACTCCGACAATCATCGTGCACAAGTTGCCGAATGATATCTAAATTTTCCAGAGGGTGAGCTCGTTGAAGGTCTTCCTGATGTCTCGTCGTCTTCCAGTGATGTTCTTCTACTTTTGTTCCACTCAAAACACCTCAAACAACTCATTGCAGCATCGATGAAAATTCGCTCTACCGTGTCAGATGTCTCTAACATCTGTGGCAGATTCACTCAGTTTCACGCCTAATTTCATTGGCTCTCTTTGTTGTCTTTCTGTCCATGATGAAATCGCAGACGTGGTAAAGCATGTGGTCAGAATAGCACCAGTTGCACAGCTCCCGTATACAGGACAATGTCTTTTGGCACACTGACTTATAAGAGTTGGTGCTCCCTGTGACTGTACGTTCAGCCTTGTACTGGCTGTTTGCCAAAACTAGTCTCCAAACTTTTTGATACCATCTCGCATATATGTTGTAATGGGAATAACCTAATATTGGGTATTTTTAGGGATTTTCCTTAGCGTTCAATTCATATAAATGAATAAAAAGTAAGGTTGTTATACTTTCAAATATAATCACTTCTAAATTTCTATCATATAAGAAAAATTTAGCATATTGGGACCTGCTGTTTATGGTGCCTGATACCATTTTTTTAAAAATATATATATTTACCTGAAAGTCTTTTTTTTTTTTATTTCCTGAAATGTCTTGCTCACATCAAGGCTTGTAGGCAAGAATGATAAAAATATATCGTATTTGTTTCAAGTTTATGTGCTGAGAAATTATATTTGCAACTGAAAGATGACTAATGCTAACCGCTAGCTACTTGTGTATGCCCGGCTAGAAGAAAATATAACAACCAATTTGAGACAAACAGCAGAATCACTTAATGCCAGCTTTAAAATTATTTTTACAGTAAATATGCTTTTCTGTTTTCTGATTTTATGGCTCATACAGTTTACTTAGCTACATAACAATAACTAGCATAAAAGACTCCAGTCAAGTTTCCTAAGTCAATGAAAGTGTAAACCGCGCTCAAACAGTCAATTCCAGATTATCCATCACATCATGACCAACTTAATGTGAAATAACACCGTTATTAATTATAAATGCAAATCTTTAATATAATTATAAAATCAATGCTACACTGTACGAGGACCGTTCAAGTCAACCCAGAACTTTTGATTGTGCAGAATACCAGAAAACTACCTTTATTTCTCTATATAATCCCCTGCTACGCTAATGCGTAGCAGGCGATTATCTCTGTGTTTCACTGGTGCTACGATACCATCAAGGTAGAAAGTATTCTCAATACAGAGCGATGAACAGACTGCATGCTTCAGGTCTGAAAAGCTGGCCTGCCAAGAACTCCTTTAATGGCCCAAACATGTGGAAAAGGCTTGGCGTGAGGTCAGGACTGTATGGGAGATTGTAGGAATAACTCCACTGGTTGTCTGTACAGTTCCCACAGGCAAATGCATCTCTCCCACAAGTTGGCAACAAGTTATCTGTTGATTTTCAAGAATTGGGTGTTCCACTCATGTGAATGTTCACAAAATTGACTGTATTGGGCCCCAAGTCACCTTGGCCGGGATCATGGATGTCAAAAATGGACACATAGACGTCTTTAAAATGTTCTAATGTTTACATTTACATTTCATCACAAGTCCCATTTGATTTGACATAAAATGTCACATAAAGTCTCGTATCACTTACTGTCTCTCCTACTCTTCATCTAAAACAGCTATTACATTCCTGTTTATGTGGCAAATGTGCACATGTTTCCACCTTATAGCTCAGATTTTCAAAAGCATTTTATACCACTGTATTTACATTCTCTTTATTCTCACACCTACATCTATGTACACATAGCTGTTATCAAGCGGCTCCTCAAACTTGTGAAGGAGGTTTATATTCCCATAAACACTGCTTAAATCACTAAACTAAAAGGAACAGCACAGAGATCACAGACGCTAATGTTTAGATTTGGTCAAAAAAGTTTAGCATCTGGTCAGGACAGGTTAGGGGTGGGCTAGCACATCTGGCTGCTGATGTCATCCTCTGCTCAGCTGGGGGATTCCAGGCACCACCCTGCTGACCACAGCAGTACACCCAGGCAGGCCAGCATGACAGAGGAGAGGTCAGGACACAGCACAGGAAGTGCAGGGCAGGACACATATCCTCTAGTATATGTGCGGACATGTGGAAAAAGCCGTGTGTGGGTGTGTTTAAGCATGACAACTTGAGTTTAGATAGTGAAAGGATTTAAACACAGAAGAAATAGATTACTTCAAAGCCAGATATGATTGTCTATTAGAGACACACCTGCTAAGAGACTTATAAATGTGAGTCAGGTCATAATTGGCTAATTGTTTTTTAGGATTGAATAGAAATCTCATGATGCTGTTATTATGTTTCAGAAAGGAGTCGTGCACCGGGATCTAAAACTGGAAAATGTGCTGCTAGATGACAATTACAATATAAAGGTAAAGCCTGCAACAGTTGTCCAGTTTTGTCCATGTAGTTACTTTAAACTCTGTTTGTGATAAAGAGAGAGAGAGAGAGAGAGAGTGATCTGAAACATCTGTACATCTCTTCTGTTTCTTTTTCCAGATTGCAGATTTTGGGTTGTCCAACCTTTACCACAAAGACAAGCTTCTGCAGACCTTCTGCGGCAGTCCTCTCTACGCCTCGCCTGAAATTGTAAACGGAAGGCCATATCGAGGACCAGAGGTGAGCCATGGACATTAACACATTTTGTACAACTCAATGCAATAACTACGTATAAACACATATATTTTCTGTATTCAAGTACATATTTCACATATCTGTACTTTACTTGAGTAGTTTGATTAGTCAGTACTATTTTTTTTTCTTTACTTTTACTGTACTACATCCCACAACATATATTGGTACTTTTACTTGACTAAATGCATGGCATTGCGTTACTTAACCACAGTAGTGTGTATCATTTGAACCAGGGATATCCTTCTGAAAATGAAGTGGAGACAGCAATGGAAACACATAGCACAGTCATAGCCAGGAAGCACAGCGAGAGAGAGACTCTTACTATGACTGAAAGGCTATAGTGAGCAAATACAAGCGCAGTACTTTTAACACTTTTACTCAAGTAGAGGACTTTTTTGTGTGCTTTATCCTTTGCTGGAAATAATAGTGCTCAGGAATAGAGTGTCCAAATGCAAGGCAATAATACATAGCATGTCGCATTTTTAGCTATACAGGACGGCAGAACAGTGCCGGATGGACAAACCAGGGCAAATATCTTTCGAACCGTTATCAGTGAACCAGTCAGGCATTTAGGTAAAACGAAAAATACAAAGTGTTGCAGTAATGCATCAAGTAAAGCAAAGTTTGTTTAAGCATAAGTGGTGTTTGCTTAAAGATAATGAGTGCCTTTTAAATTTCACTTCACCACTATGGTTCCAGGTCAATAATACTGTATAGACCACAAATATTTCCCCTAAGCCAGAGCCTGTGAGATTTAAAACCGAACAATGGACTGAATTTTCTAATCGGAACATGAAAATGAGCACAAAAGAAAGATAAGACCCTGGAGGCATATCAACACCTAATCAGACATACTTTACTGCTCATTACCACTAAAGATAAGAGGCTAGGGGGAAAAAAAACTATAATTTTTTTCCTTGATGACAAGCCAGAGAAGGTACATAACATACAAAAATACACACGCACCAATGCACTCGCATGCCACAAGGCTAAATTTGTTACACGGTAAGGACAAAGGTTCATCCAAGGACCCAGTCAGCCATTTGGATTGTAATATGTTAGACAATCAGTGTGTTTGCCAGCTGGAATGTGGACTAATTTCAGAACTATTTACAGAATTCATTGGTAATGTGGCACCCAAACACAATCACTGTGTCCTGTCAGCAAGCAGCTAAAATAGAAAAGGTGTCCATATATCATATAAATTATTTCTGATGCATAAAAACATTTATATTGATATTGAGAGCGATGCATACAGTAGATATAGATATAGAAAAAATGTAAAGTGCTACACTCTATTGCTCACCCTCTCTCTCTCAAACACACACACACACACACACACACACACCACATTCCTCCGCTGGCCCCGTAGTGATTCTTTCATAACAATTTTCCGGCTCGATGGGAAAGGCTCCACACTTCTTTCTTGTGCCAGCAATCACAGAAGTCCTCTCATCTCCTGTGGGTCAGACAGGTCAGCAATCATGGGAGTGGACTTTCCTCTTCTCTAATCAGCTATTGTACATTGACTGATTGCTAAAATTCTTCAGTCTAATCGCGATCAGTCGGGAGCAGACAACAAGTGCGAAGTTCCCGCATAGAGAGGAAAAACATTGCCTTGATTTATGTGTCTCTGGAGCTCAAGAACAATGATGTTTTTGTTTAAGGCTTATGAGGAGACGTGATGTTAATTAGGTTAGATAAGGAAATGTACCGTACAAAGATAATATACAGTATACTGTACAATGGCTCGGCTTCAGGTTTCAGGCTTATGGACCAAACAGCAGACTCAGGTCTATGCCTGTGCCAGCGGCTACTACTGTTATCACTTGATTTGTGATATACAGGCTAGATACTAAACTTCTTACTCGCTTCATTTGAATTTTTGCAAAGGAACCTAACTGCACACTCAAAAGAAGCGCAGTTCTAACTTAGTGCTTAAGGCATTGGCCTACTGATTAAAAATCAGGGAGTTTAAACCCCAGCACTGCCAAGCTGCCACTGCTAGGCTGCTGAGAAAAACCCTCAGCCCTCAACTGCTCATTTGTATACAGTAAATGAGATAAATACGAGTTGCTCTGGTTAGTGGGTCTGCCAATGCTGTATATGGAAATGATCTCTGCTGCTTCCTGCCAAAAATTTAATGAGAGGACAAAGATTACGGAACATGAAACCATGGTTGTGTGGTTTTCTTTTACTTTTGCAAAAGTCAAACAGTCAGTACTTTTACATGCACAGTTAAGTTGAGCTATGGTTATGGCCCGGCTAGGCCATTGAATTGGACTACAGTCCGTGTTCCAGTAGACAAGCACGGCAGGGGAATCGATTTATTGACCGAAGTAAGTCTGACTCGGCTGTAATACAGTAAGTGGCAATATGCCCCCTTTTCAGCTTGTTGGTTTTTTATTCTCAGATCAACCTTTTACATCACAGATCAAATCAATCGCAGTACATTTTGTACATGGTACAGTTTACGTTCAAAAAGTAGCTTGACTCCCACTCATATTATCCAGGTGTGCTAGTTCACCTTTGAGATGTTTGATGTAGTATGATTTCAGTCGGAAGGACTGAAAGGAAAGGTGTACAGGACAGTGGTAAGACCAGCGATGCTCTATGGCTTAGAGACAGTGGCACTGAAGAAAAGACAGGAGGCAGAGTTGGAGGTAGCAGAGCTCCTTGGGAGTGACAAGGATGGATAGGATCAAGAATGAGTTCATCAGAGGGACAACCCATGTTGGATGTTTTGGAGATAAAGTCAGAGAGGCCAGATTGAGGTGGTTTGGACATGTTCAGAGGAGAGATGGTGAATATATCGGTAGAAGGATGCTGAGGTTGGAAATGTCCAGTGAGAGAGGACATGAAGTTAGTTGGTGTGAGAGAAGAGGATGCAGAGGATAGGGATAGATGGAGGCAGATGATTCGCTGTGGCGACCCCTGAAGGGGGACAGCCGAAAGATAAAGAAGAAGAAGAAGATTTCAGTCGGACTAACATGTTTACATTTATTTCAATAGTCCGGTTTATGACAGACTAACACAATTAGTTGGACTAACACAAGGCCATATACACACATTGATTGAATGGGAACTACTAATGGCAGCTATTGTTCCATCCGCACCATACTTTTAACCCACTTATTATCCTACGTATGGGTTTTGACCAATATCCCTCTGTACTGGCAGGTCGATAGCTGGGCTCTTGGTGTGTTGCTGTACACTCTGGTGTATGGCACAATGCCTTTCGATGGAGGTGATCACAAAAGACTCATACGCCAAATCAGCAAAGGGGAGTACAGGGAACCTCCGCAGTCATCAGGTACATGTGTGATCTCTACTGTATATTATAAACACTGGTACACATCAATGTACTTCCATCAATGACTTCAAATTCTTTGTCTGTACTACCAGATGCTCGTGGTCTGATTCGTTGGATGCTGATGGTAAACCCAGATCGCCGGGCCACTGTAGAGGACATCGCCAACCACTGGTGGGTCAACTGGGGCTGGAAGACCAGTGTATGTGACTGCCAGACTCAGCGAGAAAACAGCTCACCTATGCTAGCTCGCTTTATTGACTGGCAGAGTCGCACTGAGACTCAGCCAAGCAAACTGACCTGCAACGAGTCAGGTGCCAACACCACTGGCACCATTTCAACCCGCCGACTCAGGAGATCCTCAAAGGAAAATGAGGGTGGCATTAGGGCGGTTCTCGAGGAGAAGCCAGCCGTTAAGAGGCCCAAAAGTATCCTAAAAACTCGGTCGAGCACCGGAGATCAGCGTTCCCAAAGTTTGTGCGAAGCTGAGTTGCGGCGCTCCATCTGCTACAGAGATGTTGAACCCACCTCGAGTCCTGAGAGGGAGGAAGCAGCAGGTGGCTCACCAGCCAAAATGATGCCCTCTCTTCCTATGAAAGGCATCCTGAAAAACAACCATCAGCGCGAATCTGGCTACTATTCCTCTCCAGAGGGTAGCGAGTCCTCCGAGTTGCTAGGAACCACCGTGGCTCCACCTCCCAATGGCTCACCTCCTAAAAGGGCACCTGGGAGGAAGGGCATATTGAAGAGGAACGGGAAATACTCGTCTCACATGGTACCCACGTTGGACTCAAACCTCCCACAGAGTCAGAGTCGACCCTCAGCCATTGTTAGGGAGGAGATAGGGATGGCGAGTATGGCGATGGACTGGCCACCTGCTTCTCCTAAACCCAATATCAGGGGCAGCCTCTCAGCTGAGGATCTACTGCAGATGGCAGGATTTAGGGGACTGCAAACAGCATCGCCCCTCCCTGGTTTAAAGAGCACACGCAGCCCACCGGGATCTCCTGGGGACAACGGCAGCTTCTCCTTACTAGGGGATCTGGATGATGTGACTCAGGTGTATCAGCAGGCCCTGAACATTAGCAACCGTCTCAGTTAGAAAGGGAGTGAGAAGGTGTGCGTGAAAGGCTACGGCAAACGGGAATAATCAATCACGCATTCAATCACTGACCTCGAACTGCATTATGTTTACATACTACAAGAAGGGAAATCTAAAGCTGTGGAGCTCAGTATGTCATCATGTTGATTCCTCTCTCTTTCAACTAAGTGACCCAGGAAGAATAAGGACAAGCACCTTATGGATACATTTGTCCTCCATAGAAACAGTACAAACCTGACTGCTTACTACTGACATACAGCACAAACATACAAAAAAAAAAAGTTTTGTCACCAAGTTATTTATTTATAAATACCAGAGCATATGATTCTGCATGACCACAAAAAAAGTCTTTATTGTTTATAGACTGAACTGCAAGGTCCAAGTCTAGACTGTCAACGCTATGTCGGATTGACTCAACCATGACATTACAGAAAGCACATATTGAGGTCAGAGGTCACACCTGAATAGTTACAGTGACTCTCACATAAACCCTACTGCTTGTAGACTGAGCCATTTAAACATGTGGCGTTACACATTGGAGGTACTGGGTGGAACCTACAGAGTAAATCCAGGAACAGTCTGCACTTCAACAACAGACGCTATCGAAAGGAGCGGAGTAGGCTATATCTGTTTAATATCAGCAGTGTGTCAAAATGCCGTTCATTCCAAAACATGACAGGTCATGAAAAACAACTTTTTACAAAAATATACAATAAACGGCTTGTTAACAAAGGAAGAAAAAAAAGTCAGGTTCAATATTGTACAGTTAAACCTAACAAAACAATAGATGCTTTGGAGTATTGTGAAAGTGCAGTGTTTTTTTCTATGTATCAGACTACCTTTAACTGGATCGACAGTGATAATTATTATACTATGTTAGTATTTTCTCTTTTTTTTCTTTCATTGATGCATTTTGCTTTCAGGTTGTTATGCAAATGATTGACTGAGTGTGTGTGTGTTGGCTTCATTTCACAGCAGTGGAATTTTCCTTTTAACTAGTCACATTTTAAGACAAATGTGCTTTATACAGTATAGTAGGGTGCAAAAGTCTCGAACCACCCCTTATTTCTTTATATTTTGCTTCCAATAAGCCAGACTTTTTTTTTATATAGTCTATAGTAATTTTATATATATATATATATAAATTTATAGAGTACATATATTTCTAATGTTGCCTTGATGAATAGTTCTCCTTTTGGCTGAACAGTTTTAAGGCAAGGCGAGACAAGTTTATTTGTATAGCGCATTTTATACCCAATGGTCATTCAAAGTGCTTTACATAAAAAAGAAGAAGATAATCATAAAATTTTATAGAAAATAATAGCAATAAAACTTTTTAAATTATTTAAAATTTGATTTAAAATAAAAATAAGACGTTATTTCATTTTTATTTATTTGGTTTTATTTTGATTAGAAATCAAATTTTAAATAGTTTTAAAAGTTTCATTGCATCTTTTTGTAACAGCAATTTGCAGACTGTCACAGTTTTTTAAAAAAATCCCATTTCCTAAATTTTATCTAAATCGTTTAATTTAATTTAATGTAATTTAAGAAATGAGAGGTGGCTCCAGACTTTTGCACAGTACTGTATGTATGTAACAAGCTGCAGTAAGGAGCATATGATCTGTCTACATATATATTAACAAAGAAACAGAAGAAAAACTAAATTCTACGCTTCTATAACTGCAAAACTGGAAGAAAAAAAAGGTTAGCACATATTTATCACTTAGGGTCATTTTCATATTGCAGTAATTAACTGGATATTGTGTATTTATACAGTACAGTATGTATTTAAATGTTCTATTGTTATTTAATCTTTCATGTATAATATTATTGTACGTTATTCCCATGGCCGTTGTTTTTTGTTTGTTTGTTTGTTTTTTTGCGAACTTTGTTTGTTAACTTTTTGTTGTTGTGTGCCTTCATTGACCAGAAGATTGTCGTTATAATATTTATCCACGTTTTACAGTACTACAGTACTACTTTAAAACTTACAGTATTAAAAAATATGTAGTTTGGTTAAGTATCAATGACACAACATTTATTTTGTGGAAATAAATGGCGTTTTAAGGACAAAAAGGTCCGCTTGGTTCACAACAGGGTTTTGTAGTGTGTGTGTGAGAGTGTGTGCGTGTGAGTGTGCGTGTGTGTGTGTGTGCGTGTGAGTGTGCGTGTGTGTGTGTGAGAGTGTGTGTGTGTGTGTGTGAGAGAGAGAGTGTGTGCGAGTGAGTATGTGTGTGTGTATCGATATCGCTGTAATGGTTTCTGTATTTTCGGGGGTTTGTTTGTTTTACCACAGCCTGCTTAAAACATGATGCTAATGTACAGTAAAGATCTCTCAACAAGCAACGACGTTCTCACACCTCTTTTATAGTACGTCAGGTTTTTTTTTTTTTTTTCGGTTTTCCTTGAGATATTTCTTGAGATAGTGTATGTGATGAAAACATGTCGGAAAACTCCGTCTGATATGACTTGTTATTTGCTAAGTTAAATAGAGATGTGTAAAGTTTTGTGAGTGTAGTTTGCTTACACAATCAATTTTATGCATCATTCAACTTTTTGAAAATGTTTAACTGACTTAATAAAATGACATCTCATTAAGCAAAATGAACAGAACTGATTATTTCCCGCTCAGTGATCAGGTTATAAAACATACAGCACATTGATATATAGAAATATTACAGTCACAATAACAAATATGCTGTATAAGACTCATCTATTTATTACATGCAGTATAATTTCTATAAATGTTCTATACTGTATAATTGCATAGTATTAAACTAAATGCAATTTAAACCACTAAATTGTAGTTGTTCTTAGACCATCAATATGTTGGTGGTGAATCTTTAAATGTAATTGCTATTGTTGTTTTCCAGCTTCAGGCATGACCACATGATCTTATGGAGACTATGGAGTGACCGAAAAGGAATCACAAACAAGACGAGTGTAAGAGAGGGGAAATTAAAACAGGCACTTTAATACTACGCAGCTGAATACAGATGAGCTGAAATTGCACATGCAGGCCTTTGGGATTTTATAGGTTTTAATGAGGAGAGATGCAAGTAGCACATTTTCAGTTTATAGCACTGGCTGGGTGAAGGAGTGATGACAGAGCTGATTCTTTATGAGGCCAGAAAAATAAACAGGACAGCCTAAGCAGAAAAACAGTGCAGAATGTAGGCATGTGTGCAGATATGTGTGTGTGTGTGTGTGTGTGTGTGTGTGTCTGTCTGTTTGTGTCTGTGTGTGTGAGAGAGAGAGAGAGAGAGAGAGTGAGAGGAAAGGAATGCAAGAAAGGTTTGTAGTCGTTGATGTCCTGTTCTTAGTCTAAAGGTATGCACACAGGAACAGACGCACACACACACACACACACACACACACACACAAAACAACGATCAATCTGAAAGCTATTGGCTGTGCAATTATGAACATCTCTGGAATGACGTGCTAACCCTGCAGGAATGTGTGGCCCCTGAGCAGTAATCACTCCAAAGCCACAGAGAGAAAAGAAAAACAGAAAAGGAGTCTAGACAAAAGAGGTGACATGACTTCCAGTTAGTCGACTGATGTCACAGCCTGGTTTTCCCCGGTGACCTCACTAAACCCGTATGGATTGAGAAGGAATTATGCAGTCTCTTGCTGCTTTCCTCTTTTTTTGTGCTAAAGTGAATAAAATGCTTGTGGCCTGGGTTGCTCTGTGATCCACCCAAACTGAACAACTGCAAGCTAAAAAAAAAAGAAAAAAACACGAATAGATCACTGTTTCCCACCTGGAGTGTGGAACTACAATATTTCACTATGAATTTCATATATTTGAATTTGATACATGTCAGATTTTAAATAAAAAAAAAACACATAAGTGGTTGCTAAGAAAAAAGAAAAAAAATCTGACACATAGCTCATGGTTATACTGTATGAGGTGGCATCAAAAATTTCAAGGTTAGCCTGTTTACAAGAAAGTGCTTTAATACTTACTTATTAATACTTTATTATTATCTGGTACTGTCGGTGTGCAAGTTCTCCAATGATCATCGTGAACAAGTTGCTGGTTTCTACGTTTCCATGGGTTGAGCTCGTTGAAAGACTTCCTGATCTCTCGTCGTCTTTCATTAATGTTCTCCCGTTCTTGAAGCGCACCTGCCACTCAAAACACCTCGAACGACTCCATGAAGCATCGCCATAAACATGCCAAATCATGTCAAACGTGTCTGCACCAGAGACATTGCACCAGTTGCACAGCTCCTGATGTACACTGGATGATGTCTTTTGGCACACTGACTTATGAAGGTTGATGCTCCCTGCGACTGTTTCAACTAGTCTCAAAAGTTTTTAGCACCACCTCGTATCTTCTGTTTTGACTCCAGCTGAGATACAGCTGTGATTCTATTTATTATACTTAGCTTCCAAGGAGCCTTTGTGTATTGTTACTGTAGTCTTGAGGAATAGATCCCCCCCCCCTGATTTTCTCCCTAATTTAGTCGTGTCCAATTCCTCCCCATCACTAGGGGGCTCCACATTAAGGCTACTATTACCACCCAGTCTGGAGGGCCGAAGACTATCACGTGTTTCCTCCGAACCACGTGACGTCAGCCGACCGCATCTTTTCTAGCTGCTCTCTCACGCACCGTTGGGGGCGGAGTAACACACTTGGAGGACAGCGCTATCCGCTCCTTCCTCTTGCGTGAGCTCACAGATGCCCCTGATTGGCTGTAGGGCTGTGATTAATGTGGGAGCACTAAGTACCTCTCATCCCTCCCCTATGAGAGAGCTCAGCCAATCAGCTCTCTCTAGAACTCCGGCTGCGAGAGGTTACAACATCACCTGGGAAAGTTTTTGTCTTTCATTTTCAGTTCAGTCCCTGTACTTGAGCAGTTTCAAAGGAATGGTTTTGTTTGTTAAGGCACACAGTAATCTATGAATCGTTCAAGAATAAAAAGCATCTAACTTAAGTCAGGAACCAGTGAGAAACAGGTGCAGATGATCAAGTCGGTGATTAGTATACTGTTGATGCTGAATGTTGGAACAGACGAGAGGGGAAATGAGGTTGCTGCTGAGGCTGTTACATATACATATAATTCAAATACAGTACACAATTCTTATTTCAATACATTCAAAGCTACATAATGAAGACGCTCTGAAATTAAAATTCGCCATACAACCCTATCTGAGTTTAACATCACTCCTCTATTAGCTGAGACAGATGATAAGGAGAAAGTATACAGTAAGTAGTGTAAGAGTTGCCCTCCTCTCCTCACTGCCCTGCCCATTCCAAATATTTCTGCCCCACTTCCTCTCATTCATCTGTCAGCGGTTTGTCTCTACCTCTGAAAAAAAAAGAAAAAGTTAACATTCCTGTAATGATTATGTTTTCATTGGATAAAGATAGGAATTAAAAAAAAAAAAACACTACTGAGTTCTCAGATCCATTAGTCTTGTGTATACAGTCATGAAAGAGAAACAGCGGCTGAGATATTTTTGCAAAGTGCTTTGTTTGGCAAGGAGTTCAGTGAGATTAGTGAGTACTTAACGTAGGCAATTTGATCACTTAAGCAATTATGATTATAGATGCTCGTAAAAAAAAACATGGCATGCATTATAATTTTTTAATACCTTACTGTCTGAATGATACTATAGAATGGGATAAAAATATCTCCCTCTCTCTCTCTCTCTCTCTCTCTCTCTCTCTCTCTCTCTCTCTCACACACACACACACACACACTACACATGCTTCTCCTGAAATACCATGGATTGGACACTAACCCCTTCTGCTCTCCAGATCTGCCTGATTCATCATGATGCCCTATACGTCTGCTGAGGATGAACTCCATATGAACGACCTATGGAAAATCATGCGTTGGATTCTGGACCTTGCTATGATGTTTAAGGACATCAATCGTCAGTATATCATTATGACAATTTTGCACACAAGTCTACATCAGGCAACATCTGATAACTTCAACAAAACAGACTAAAACCTACAGTATATAATGAATTTCCTACAGTAGTTGCACAATCACACTTTGACACTAAAGCACAAAGTTCTAGAAAGGAAATGAGTGATAATCACAATATCCTGGGTCACCTAGAGTAGCTGACAATTGGCTCTCTTTTAAGGCCGGTTCTTCTTACGGTTTCTTCTTTAGGCCTTCTCAGGGAGTTTATCTGATCTCAGACTTGCTGATTGGAACCGGATAGTGATTTACAACCCATTTGCACCAAGCACCACTTATAGTGGAATTCACTATGCAACTACTTAGTTTTAAAGAAAAACCTTCAGTCTTTTACTAAGAGCAGTCACTAAAGCAATTTGGTTAAAGACAATATTCACACATCATATTCTTTAATCCAATGCAGTAAGATCTGTGAGAATAAACCTGTTATAATGACGCTTTAAGTATACTGCTTAAAGAAATGCATAAAGAGCGGTGAAGTCTGCTGTGAGAAAGAGAATCAAAGAGTTAAGGGATAATCAGAACAGCTGTGATAACATGAGATGAGACTGTAGGACAGAGAGCTGCATGGGGATGAAATGCATTGCTATTCTATCCCTTACCCCAGCTTCACCAATTTTAAAACTCTCCTTTAAGGAATGAACATTGTATTCAAGTCCTGAATACCAACCTCCTATAGTTTGCTGTTTTTATCAATTATATTTAATTTTGTTAGACACTGTGTGCTGTATTTAAAGCTGAGTACAAATTCAAGGATTGGATGGTGTAACATTGTTATAGGTTGGTTTATGATGGGTGCAAAGTCTTTTATTTAAAGTGCAACACACAGGAGCAAGGATTGAGACTAACATAAAAACAAAATACAAATGAGCCTGAGACACAAAAAAAAAAGGTGGCATTTGGATTTAAATAATCAAATACTTAAGAGACTTTGATTGGATAATTAATTTTCAACTGACAACATTTATTAACCATGCAGTTTATCCCAAAGTCATGGAAAAGGTGCTACTGTGTTTCAGAGGAGTCTGCCTGCATCAAGGAAAGAAAACAACTAAGGAATTTGCTGAAATTACCAGAAATGGGTTAAAACGCAATTCATAACACATGAAAACCTGGAAGGATAGATAGATTTCCAAAAGAAAAGTGACTGGAAAAAAAATCATGAGTGACCAAACTCTTGGTAAATTTGCTTCCAAAAAAAACATCAACGGTAGAAATCATGTTAGAGCATTTCCACATGCATAATTAAGTGTGAATTTACCAAATTGAGAATAAATTGCTATCTGGCCATGAGAAAACCACTTGTTAGTGACGTTAATAAAAAAAAGACTTCAGTTTGCTAGAAAGCACAATACTGTAGGTCAAGTGGTCTGATGAGTCCAGATTGACTATGTTCCAGAGTGATGGGTGGGTCAGGGTAAGAAGGGAAGCACGTGAAGTGATGCACCCATCATGCATAGTGTCCACTATACAGTCCTCTGGAGACAGTGTTATGATCTTGAGCTGGTCAGGTCTAGACTCAGCAACGTTATGTAGCAATATAATGAATTTCTCAAACATGCATTTTTTGGGGGGGGTCACATTCACTCCTATCTTGGGAATACTGGGCACAAAGCAGGAATGGACCACTTATGGGATCCCTGTCCAATGCAGTGAATCAATGACACGCATTCTCTCACTCTTTCTCAATTGTAGGCAATTAATCTTGTAAAATACACCATTAGCGCAGTTCGAAAGAAAAGAAGGTAAAACTTCCTGGCCCTTTTCTCGACCCTTCCTCTTCGACACACCTTCAAGCTTGTTCTATACCATACAGTATGTTCGTCTACTTCTCTGTTTAATTTTATTAGCCAGTCTGAAATTCACATTTAAAGCTTGCGTTCTGATGTATATTGCTAATGTGTTCCAATCGATGGTGTAAGCAGTCAAAAATAACAAAAGCCAACATTCCTGGTCCCTGAGATCAGTGGCAACAGTCATATACAGTACTGTTAATGCTCCAAATATGGGCACCGGAGCTGGGGTAGGATAAGAACCTTTACATTCCTTGCAGGTCTAATGGAATTGTTCAAAAGCAAAAGCTGAATTTCCAAGTTGTCTAAAGATAGAGCAGGATGTATGGGATTTGACCCAAAATTCCCAAGCCTCCACGCAGCCCCGCAGTGATCAGAGATGGAAAATACATTCCAGACATTCCTGAGTGGACGCTGAGTGGGTCACTCTAGTGCTTTGATTTCCCAAGAGGAAGAGAAAGAAAATGAGGTAGAAGAAGGAACCGATAAAATGTCAGAATAAACATTCAATCAACGAGACGCTTCTGATTTATGGTAACATTTCATATTTCTGCTTGTCTATGAACAAAGCAATTGGGGATCTCAGGGTTAAACTTATGAGAATATGAGAATATTCTTTATATAGTTCAAAGGTCATATCAGTGATATGAGAAATGACCGAGATCCACGAATCCTGTGCTTGGCATAGAAAATCCCTCCAGGACAGACGGTGGAAGACTTTTCCATGTTTTATTTATCCTTCCACAGCTGTTTCAACCATCACGTCTGCATAGCAGAAAGTGTTTCTCTAATAAGGTGAAAGGCTTTAGATTGCAGATTTCCGTTCCATGTTATTTTTACTCTCACATTATGCTAAGTCTTTGCCTGAGGCAATGAATAGCTAAGGTAAATATTTGCTTTTGGCACATATTGACCATTAGGCTAGGGTATGGTACCTTTACAATAACTAACACACACACAGCTCATCAAGCAGATAAGTAGACCACCCATGATGGTTCAAACCTGAAGCTCCACCCCTCCTTTCTGAATTTCATCATTTCCTTATGGCATTCATTCATTCATCTTCTATACTGCTTTATCCTGTATTTAGTGTCGCGGGGACCTGGAGCCTATCCCAGGACACTCAGGGCAAGAGGCAGGGTACACCTTGGACAGCGTGTCAATCCATCGCAGAGCACACACACACACACACACACACACACACACACACACACACTATGGTCAATTTGGGAACGCCAATTAGCCTAACCTGCATATCTTTGGACTGTGGGAGGAAACCAGCGTACCCGGAGGAAACCCACCAAGCACGGGGAGAACATGCAAACTCCATGCACACAGAGACGGGAATCGAGCCTGGCCGGGGAATCAAACCCGGACCCTGGAGGTGCAAGGCGACAATGCTAACCACTACACCACCGCGCCGCCTTCCTTATGGCAAGATAATAATAATAATAATAATAATAATAATGGGGTAGGGGGGGTGGCTGGAGCCTATCCCAGGAGCATGAGGCAGGGTATACCCTGGATGGGGTGTCAATCCATCACAGGGCACACACACATATACTGTACAAGCTCAAACCCTCATTCACACACTACAGGCAATTTGGGAGCATCAGTTTGCTTTGTCTGAATGTCTTTGGACTGAGAGAGGAAACCGGAGTACCCTAAGGAACCCCACCAAGCACAGGAAGAACATACAAACTTCATGCACACAGATCCGATGCAGGAATCGATCCCGGACCCTGGAGTTACTAGTAGTATATTTAAAAAGGATATTATGACTAGCCGTGCGTTCATACAGTAGTATAGCGATTTACAATGCATACAGTAGGTTAAGTTCTTAAGGGGATTCTTCAGGTTTTTGTAAATCTGTCTGTGTGAAAAATGTGGTGGATATGAGTGCATTACTTGGTCATTATAAATTTTCCTGATCGTGCAGTAAAGTTTGTCACTCAACTAGTTCCACTTAGCCATATGGCTAATTTCAGATGGCAGTATGCTTTCTTCTGGGCAAAAAAGCGTTTAGTTTGTACTAATTCCCCACCATGCCGTTTAAAGATATTAACTTAATGCTGCGGCTCAGTGCAACAGCAGAACCTTCATGTGAGTCTCAGCTGAACGTTGGAATGCATTTGTAGATTTTATATTAACTTAAACACCTTTCCCATTATGTTTAACTTTGAGCCTCATAGCGCACAGATATAGCAGGTACTGATTTATAATCGTACTATCTGATGTCACCCAACTGGGGATTCTCTGTTGGGTTCCAGGTTGAGTCTGGTTCCTCTCAAGGTTTCTTCAGCAAGTTTTTCTTTGCCACCGTCACCCTCTGATAATTACAGTCTATATTTTTTCTATTTAATTCTGTGATGCTGCTTTGTAACAATTATCATTATTAAAAACACTATACAATTAAAACGGAAAAAAACATAATTAATGTTGTGCACTGATCGATGATTGTGGAATATGGCGCTGATTACTTAATCTCTACTCTTGTTCCAGGTGACACACTTTATGGCCGGTGTGCAGAGCAGGAAAACATATAATGATCAAAACCTATTGTAATGTGCACCTCAATTTACACAATAAGTCAGACAGGTCAAGAGTGATGAAATTAGAATCAATTTGACTCAATTTCCACACAACCAAATGAACAGCTAAACACATAAGAGCACATTTCAGGCAAGGGTCATAGGGCAGACCGGGCCATGAGACTGAACAACGGGAAGTATTTCTGCATAAAGCAAAGCAATTAACCCCTCAATGTGTACCTCTGGTTTTCTTTTTGACCCATGACCTCATTCCTCCCTACTGCCATGTCTATTTGAGCTCAGCCCCCAACTCCCTAGTTCTTCAACCTTTTAGAAAAATCGTTTACAAAAGTTCCGAACAGCACTGTAACATGTCTCTTAATAGTATTATTATTAATACTTCATAGTAAAAAAGTGCCACGTCAAACAGCCGGTGCTGGTCCCACCAGACGGGGTCATGAAATTTGTTTCTTATACCATTCCTTTGGTGGATTGAATAAATAGAATGTGTTAGCACTGTAGTTTGTTGTGGGGGTTTATAGATTAATTTGTGTTAGATACAACAGATGTGTTGTTTGATATCAAGCATACTGTACATGCATTTACAGGTATTTGAATTAGAGAAGCAAATAAACTCCTGCTTATTCTAAACTTTCATCCAACGTTAAACCAGCAGTTTAACCCTTATGAGCCTTCCATGGGAAATTTTTAATTATGAAGGATATAAATACTGTAGGTCACATGGAAAAAACATGGAAAGTTTTATGCAACATATCATATTATCAGAGGTGTCAAGTAACAAAGTACAAATACTTCCTTACCTTACTTAAGTAGAAATTTTGTCTATCTATACTTTACTGGAGTAATTATTTTTCAGCCGACTTTTTACTTCTACTCCTTACATTTTCATGCAATTATCTGTACTTTCTCCTTCTTACATTTTAAAAATAGCCTCGTTACTCCTATTTTATTTCAGCTTGTCATTAAAAAAAAATTATTAATAAATCGCACCATCCGGATGGAGCGAATTTGATTGTGGTTGAATGAGAAGTATAAACATACCATTCCGACACCCTATTGGTTGGTACGCGATCCATCGCACCTGCACATCATGTCACGTCACACACTCCAGCAAGAACGTTTGAATAAAATAATATTTTCGAGCGAAATGTCACAACCAAGCACCAGCGAGGAAGATAACAGCACCAGGAAGGTAACAGGAATTATATATATATATTTAACCACTTGGATGAATCATTCATTCTGACAGCACTAATGTTTATTGTAGACAACCACACAAGGGTAATTGTTACTAAGCCTGCCCTGGGTACACTAATTTTCTTGTATGTTGCCCTCACAGATTCCTGCAGCTAAGCTTGGATGTACATTTACATTCCAATAAAGTTTACTGATGACGTGCCTCTGAAGTTTGACTTTTTGCACCATTAAAATACTTATAGGCAACTAGTTATCATATCTTCTTCTCCATAAAACATGTTAATGCTCAGTAATACACATATATGGTTCTTTAATGTGTTTGCATTGTACTAAAATGCATTCTTTTTCAATTGCCATATACAGTATCCCAAATCACTATGGCCGTTAAAAAATACAACAAAAAAACAACACATTATTCTTTTTTTTTTAAATCAGTATACAGGCCCGTGGCACAGCCTAAGCTTTTTTCCTTAATGCGTTTTCCCCCCTCACGTTACTTTTACTTTTATACTTTAAGTAGTTTTGAAACCAGTACTTTTACACTTTTACTTGAGTAAAAAGCTTGAGTTGATACTTCAACTTCTAAAGAAGTCTTTTTAAACCCTAGTATCTATACTTCTACTCAAGTAATGAATGTGAATACTTTTGACAGCACTGCATATTATGCATTTGTTTTATATCAATTCATTCAAGAATTGCATTCAGAACAGATTACATATAAAATGTAAGATGTAAAAAAAAAATCATTAGAATTGTTGAATATTATGAAACGTACTTTCAGTAACAAAAAACGTTTATAAAATTATCTACAATAGCTCTGTAACGTGTGCTACCCAGGCACACCAAAACTTTGGCAATGATGTCATGGGTACACAAAATCATAGATTGCTCATAACTGCACCAGGATGCTCATTAAATGTCACTTAGAGACTTCATGAGTTAGCGTTAAAGATAAACTGACTAAGGTACTTTCCAGAACTTTTAAAACGTTTATGACTCCTGTTTCTATGGCAATCTATGATTTTGTTTCATCATTGGTTCAATCGGTCTACCAGTATACAGTACAAACATGCAGTAAGGAAATACACTCAGATTCTTCATAATAAAATGTATGCATACAGTAAGTATAGGTTTCCATTATTACAACTATTATTTGTGCCTTTCAGTTTGGAATTAAACCATCTTTAAGCAAGCTTTGAAGTACAATAACAAAGAAATGTCTGATTTTTAAAGAATGTTGACTATCTAAGGATGGACTGTTCAAGAGACAAATAGCTATGGATCTTGAAATCTGAGAATTAAAGTTAATTTAAAGAAAAGGGTAAAACATCAACAGAGTCATGATCTGCTCGGTCTTGGCCTCCTGAAAGACGTCATCATGCTACTTAAGGACCTTTTGAGAACAAATCTCTCATACTTAATGAGCTGTTGCTCTTAAAGCCACTACAGGAAAGTGAACAAAGTGACTATAGCTAACGTTTACAGTACCGAATCGAAAAACTTTTAAGAAAAGTGAACATTTTATCATAGAGCAAGGTTATAGTTATCTGTGCAATAAATTTGTCTTCAAGCTAAGATACAAATTTCACATTTGTGTTAGGATTCAGATTTCTACGTTATGTATGTATGTATGCAGGCATTGTTAGTTTCTAAAAAAAAAAAAGCAATTTAAATTTTCCATAATGTAACTACCTTAAATCTTGTATATGGACAGTTTGAACATATTTCCTTGTATGGAACTTTTTTTATGATTCAATCTTTAGGGAATCTTTATTTGCATGCTGCTGGGCCGGAGTAAGACATGTTCTGTCGCATCACTGTTTCTGTTTGCTATTGGCGATTGATTGGCTCTGTTGAGTGACACGTACTGTACTGTATATCCACGGCCACCTCAAGCTAAAAAGCTCTAGATTACTGATATAATACTGTAGTTATTCTTATAACAGTGTCAGGGTCTGGATACAACTCTCACTCGGACCTGGTCCGGACTCTGCTCTACCATGTAGCGATACCTGTCCTACTGTAGATGCTGTACACATGTGAACCAAAGTCAGCTATCAGTGCTTACTAAACCGTATCGGCAGAGAGCTGTAGGGTCTTCACCAGATCTTGATAAAACAAAAAAAAGGAAAAGAAAACTACTTACGTTCTTTTTTCCCCTCTTTTTTTAATGGACAAGAAGCAGATGTGTTTTAAAGATAAAAATCTAGAGGGGGTAGCAAGACAAAACCAGCACCAACAGCCCAGCATTTGGAACAACACGTCTTTGGAAAGTGTCTGCAGACTGGCACCCTCTTAGAAAGAGCAAACTGGTACCCTCGTTTTTTTTCTTTTTTCTTTTTCTTTCCTCAACACACTGACGAACCGGCTGCTTGATGCAAAAGCAAGACCCGATAATTATCCATGTAACCGTAACTATCTTCCTGTAAGTAAAAAGCTACAGAATTTAAATCACAGCATCACCAAAACTATTTTTGCATGGCATGGCATGCCCGTATGAAAAAAGGTGCTGTATAAATGAATACGTACTCCCACAGAGCATGACAACATGAAGCCCTGGACTTCTGCTTGTGTGTTGATTTGTTTATGTGACTTAGGTTGCAGCTAACCACATATCCTGTGTGAGAGATCTGTTCTTGTTTAAATGTAACATTATTCCTTTCCCTGAGGAGTGAAATCAGCTCAGAAATATTCAGTGTCTCTCTTTCTCACTCACTCACTCACACACACACACACACACACACACACACGCTTATGGTGCAGACTAAAATAAGTTACACAGTGTTTAAGAGATGCCCTTTGGGATAACAGCTAAAGGAGAAAGTAAAGATTCTCCAGTTTCGACTTTATTAGTGGAAAAAAAAACTTGAAACATTTAAGAATGTGAAGGAGTAGGACAACTTTCGTAGGAATGTAAGAGCAGATTTTTTTTTTTCCCCTTGACCAGTTCCCTCTGGACAGACAGAAGATATTGGATAGTTCGCTTCTCTCTCTTTTCTCCTGGATCACTGCAACCCAACTAAAGAGTCAGCTTAATGAATCCTTTCCATCGACTTGCTCTTTCACTGGTCAACCTCTTTTTAAGTGAAATGAAAAAAAAAAAAAAAACAACACAGTCACATGCTTTACTCCTTTTCTTTCTTTTCTTTTTTTTTTAACTCTAACACAAATAGTTTTGTTGGCTGTAAAACACTTACTGGTACAAAAATGAGGTCTTAAGAGTGCATGGCATACCAATGAGAACACCAATAGCTTTTATACATGTACACACACATACACACACACACACACAGAAAGCTCTGCTGTTACACGGTATAGAGGGGGTCGGCTGGCCGAGCTCCAAGTGAAACTTCTTGTCACAATAAAGCTGCTAAAAGAAACTGCAGAAGGATATACAATAGTCTCACTTCATACAATCGTTCATTCATTCATACATTTACCCGCTTTACCCCGGCCGGGTTGGTGCCTGTCCCAGGATCGAGGCTGGAAATTCACCCTGGATGGGATGCCAATCCATTTCAGGACACCATCCACATCCTCATTTCCATCTACTGTAAACAAGTTAAGAAGGCAGAAGAAACCCAAGAACCTGGACTAATCCAACACAAACACTGGGAGGATGTGTGAAAATCCACAATCCGGGCTCAGGATTGTACCAGAGACCCCGGAGCTGCAGTATGATGGAGTCATGCACTGTTAACACTATTAATATCTAAATGTCTAAATATAAAAAAGATCATAAATATTCGATTTAATCGTTTTTTCTCCGCTTGATGACTTTTATAACTCTCTACATAAACACTGTTAATAGTAAATCGAGCTATTCATTATGTACCTTCTAATCTCCACCTCAAGGGAAATGGATTTTAAAAGACTGCTCTAGCGCAGAATGACAGCATTAGTTCCAGCAACATTATTAGACATGTTTGTAGCCACTACAGCAGTAATACAGAATCCTCTGGGCTGTTTGTACTGCGTATCGTTGGCAGCTCTCCAGACCCCAAAATCTCAAACAAATACCTTTAACATGTTTCATCATAACGGAAACTTTCACTATCATGTGATCACACATCGACATTTACAATAGCTGTTTAAGTCAAACCGGACTTTTGATTGTACAGGATAACAGAACACAAATATGAAACTTAAAACTTCTTTTATTTCTCTATATAATCCCCTGCTACACTAATGCATACAGTATATCCTAGCACTTCTTCACTAGTACCAAAGTTTCCTCAATACGTCGGAGCCATGCTCAGACTGCCTGAAACCCTGGTCTCCCAGGAACTCCTTTACTGGCCCAAACATGTGGAAATGGCTTGGAGTGTGGTCAGGACTATATGGGGGACTTCCAGCTGAGTTCCTGTAATGTGCAAGAGGTGCAGTGTGCAGTAGGATGCTATGCATTGTCCTCCAGAAACATTATTATTAAAGGAAAGGGCTATTAAAGGAGTTCCTGGGAGGCCAGGTATGAAGCAGGCAGTCTGATCATGGCTCTGGTGTACTGAGAAAACTTCCTATCTTAATGGTATCCAAGCACTAGTGAGAGGCTGGGATAAGTCTAATAGTCTAGCAGGGGAATATATAGAAAAATAAATAGAGTTTTCACTCTCAAAATTGTATTCTGTCCAATCAAAAGACCTGGTTTGACTTGATTGCCCCATTAATTTCTATGGCAGTGCATATTTCCATAAATTTTACATTTGTATGTCATGTATCTGTAATGTTTCACAAATTCATGCCTTATTTAGACCAGAGAAAAGGTCCATTCATGGCACGCGTATCCTGCTGAGAGTATTCCTGGCTCGTCCGTTGCTGAGTTTAACTAGCTCTGTGTTCAGGTTTAATGAACTGTTTCTTGCACACACACCTTAGAGTCAATCTCTGAGGTCAAAACTGACAGGAAGGGTTAATGTCAGGGTCTCATGTGACACAGGAACAGCACAGTCTGGTTTTTAACAAGACCAGCAAAATAGGTCGATCTTCAGCATTGCACCACAGCAAGGTTAAATTCTCAAATCAGGAGGTGTAGATTCATGTTTTATTAAGGCACGACTCTATAAACAGTAGGTCTGGCTGTATTTCACATATATGAATGTGATCATTATAATTTTATGACTTATCGGTTTTTAGAGTTGGATGCACGATATACTGGAGTTCAGGGCTGTTTTAATAACCAGACAGTAAAAACAGCAAAAAACAATGTATAATCAGTGATATGTTGGCACTTTCTGTAAATGCACATTTACTGTATATACCATTTATGGCAAGAGTCTCACAACATCATGGTTTTCATATAACTGCATGGTCTGGCGTGTGTTACTCAATGCTAAAGTTTTCTGCCAAGGTAAAGTCTCAAGACAGAAGAATTTGCCTGATTCAATTTCTCAGTCACATGACAAACATCCATGCATATTTAACTTCAAGGGAGAGGGGGAAAAAGAGAGGCTGGTAAGGAAACCATTATTGATAGCTCCTGTGACGTAAGTACTAACAGTAACTAAGACCTAGACCACATGTAGACAGGTATTTTTAAAAGCATGCCAAACTAGCAGACGGTGATATGATCCTAACCACAAAGCCATGTTGGCTAATCAGGATGCATCATGTAAACATCTCAGTCATAACAGGAATGATTTTTAATGGAAATGAGTGTAAACCTTTAATAATCTGTTTAATAGGTAAATATTAAACGCTTGATCTGATTGTTTCTCTCTTGTTGAAATAAATATGCAGTACAATAATAGTCAACAGTTTGGGCAAAAGTTTGGGTTTATTTTAGACATTATAGAACAATACTGGATTTTTTTCAAAACGAAGAAATAACACATATGGCATTAGGAAATCAAGTAACAACAACAACAACAACAACAACAGTCAGTGTTCTAGAACAGTTCTTGCAAGAACAGTATTGTGTCGAGTGCATTTGCAAAACCCATCAAGCACCATAATGAAACTGTCTCTCATGAAGATCATCCCAGGGAAGCAAGACCAAAACGTACCTCTGCTGCAGAGGAGATGTTCATTTAGAGTCACCAGCCTCAAAAATCACCAATTAACAAACAGCACCCCAGATTAGAGCCGTTATAAAGCCTTTAAAGAGCATACAGTAAGTCACAGACCCATCTGCTATCAATATCAACTGTTCAAAGGAGATTATTGCATATTTTGGATAAACACCTTCAGCATTGTTTTATAGTGTAAACAAAAATTAAAATCAGGAAAGATAATTTAGAACAATTAGAAGATGTGTCCAAACTTTTGACTGGTAGAGTATTCTTTCACTGTTGTATTGCACCTCCTGGGTTGGGGTATGTGTGCAAGGAGTGTTGCGTGTTCTCCGTGTGCTTTCCTCTGTGTACTCTGGTTTCCTCCCAAAGTCCAAACACATGCAGGTTAGGCTAAATGGTGTTCCAAAATTGCCCTATAGTGTGTGAATGAGTGTGTGTGAGTGATGTGTGAGCTGCGATGGATACCCCGCATCTCCTGGGATAGACTCCAGGCCCCCCGTGACCCTGTATACAGAATAAAGGGGTAAAGACAATAAGTGAGTGAATATATTCTTTTTCAAGCCGGTTGCCCCATGTGAGGGGTAACATTAGGTTATGTAATGAGTTTCCAGGAACAAAGGGAATTCCAGATCTGGAAACTTTATGAGAACAAGCTTTCTTTTGGACCTTCATCCACTAGTTCTTTGGAGGAGGAAGGGGTACTGATTCACATCTAACCAATCGTAGATGAGGCTGCATTCTTGCAACCAATCACAACACAGTAGGTGGGATTTGTTGGAAAACCTCAAATTTGAAGAAAAACACTACTTCGTCTGTTATATTTCCAGCAGATTAAATGCTTCATAGCAGACACAGTACATGCTGTTTAAAAGATTTACAATAGTGTGCTATACAAATAAAACTGAATTGAATTAAATCGAATAAACACACATCTTATCAGATCATGGTCCGTGTAAACAGCTAAGTCGGAGTCTCTAATCGGAATGATTTCGATCAGATGGAAGAAATATTGTCCATGTAAACGTAGCTTCGTAATATCTTTATCTTGAAAAAAAATCTGTTTTTAGTTGAGTTTGTGTTTGGACAAAAGGCCACAATGCACAGGAAAAAAAGTTGGAAAAAATTCCTGTGTATATGAGGAAATAGCCTAAGTTGTTTCGGAAATGTTCCACAGCAATAAATATAACAGTTACACTTAATAATAAAAAAGGGTTAGAAAGCATAACATCATCTATTTAAATAAAAGAAATGTTTTGCCTGTACATTGTTCATAACTTGCTCTTTCAATTATATCTTTAAGTGTCATACATTGAAGGACCTGAAACCAGTTTCAGAAAAGTCCGTCTGTCTGCATGTCTGTATGTCTGTGATTTTGTCACACCATCATGCAAAACAGTGGTACAGTATAAATGAATTTTAATTCACTGGGGTTGCTTTATGCTGATGATAAAAGAACATGTTAGCATAAACAAGACGCAAATGTAGTTCGCACGGCTTTTCTATTCCCTCTCTTTCCCATTGATCACAATAAAAATTATAAATGACAGTGGATTGAAAATCTTGCCATGAACTAGTAATTTTGTACAATTTCCTACCATTTAGCCTCCAACTAGGCGGCGCGGTGGTGTAGTGGTTAGCACTGTCGCCGTGCACCTCCAGGGTCCGGGTTTGATTCCTGGCCAGGTTCGATTCCCGTCTCTGTGTGCATGGAGTTTGCATGTTCTCCCCGTGCTTGGTGGGTTTCCTCCGGGTACTTGGTTTTCCTCCCCAAGACATGCAGATTAGACTAATTGGTGTTCTGAAATTGCCAATAATGAGTGTATGTGTGTGTGTGCCCTGCAATGGATTGGCACCCTGCCCAGGATGTACCCCGCCTCGTGCCCTAAGCCTCCTGGGATAGGCTCTGGGCCCCTTGCGACCGTGAATACAGGATAAAGCGGTATAGATGATGAGTGAGTGAGTGTACAGTACAGTAATGTTGTCACACCAAACAAAATGTTGTGAAATTACAGTGAAGGGGTTCATCTTAGTTGTAGGCAGACATGTACATGGGTTTCAACCTGAAATAATAATATCACTGATTACAGTACACTGAAGTTGATCAGCTTAACTTTAGCCTTTTAACTATTTCTACAAACTCTTTTCCCGTCAATGACAGGTAATTCAGCTAGTCATTATTAAAAATAAAGTGACAAATCACTATAGTATAAGAGGAATAACCCTTCAGACTATGCTCTTCTAATAACACAATCTGTCCTTTTACATTTATTCCTTATATATTTATTTATTTATTTATTTATTAAAGGGGTCATCATAAGTAAATTAATCAACATCATTGCAAGAAGGAAGAGAAACTTGGAGAACCAGTCCCCTCTTAAATATGCAAATAGAGGAAATCCAACTTGGATTTACAATTAGAGGAGGTGTGGAAGACTTAACATCTCTTGACTCCCAAGTCTTGAAGAATAAAGATCCTGTGGTAAACAAGTAAAACCATTATGCCTTCATTCTCTCTCCCCGGTGTGTTAAACTGCCAAAGTATCACTCAACAGCTCTCAGCTTCTGTCCCCTCTTAATCCTCTCTAAACTGTGTTTACGGCTCTTGTGGTATGACTGGTATGTCTCCACTGGCACACCCAGGGCTCCGAGAGACAGGGACACAAGCCAGGGCTAGCACAGGTGAGGCATTATCTCTGTACACATGAGAGGTTGTGACCTTCGCTCCTCAGCCGTGCTTGTCCACCTGGTGGAATCTGAAGACAGAAACATGCCACAGGGAATCACCTATTAACGGGGATTAACTTAGTTTTTTTTTTTTTTGCTTTTTCATGTAACAGCCAAATAGGATTTGTGATCACGTTAGGAATTACTAGGAAA
Source organism: Channallabes apus (assembly GCA_030522415.1). Classification (NCBI taxonomy): domain Eukaryota; kingdom Metazoa; phylum Chordata; class Actinopteri; order Siluriformes; family Clariidae; genus Channallabes; species Channallabes apus. Next base: position 26,849,708 of record CM060114.1, read on the forward strand.
CTTGTGACCGATTTTGTGTCCATCATACTATTATGCCTGAACTTTGTATATATTATTTTGGCTGATTCTGTGTGCGTGTGTACACACACACACACACACACACACACACACAGATTCAGCCAAAATAATATATACACACTTCAGGAGAGGAAAAATGGTATGATGTATATGACATTAATATATTATTAATAATATTATCATAATATTATCATATATATCAATATATAACATACTGTATAGCAATACATTTAATATCAAAATAGTAAAGTTTAAATATTAGCATTTTTCTTTTTTTTTGACTGACTGAATTATTTTTTAATCAGTCTTACAAATTCAAATCAAATCTAATTCAAATGCTTAAATGACCGCCCGTGACCTTAAAAAAATATTATAACTAGGAAATAAATATGGAATAAAATAAGAAATAAAATATAGGGGGGGAATATATATACAGTGGTGTGAAAAACTATTTGCCCCCCTCCTGATTTCTTATTCTTTTGCATGTTTGTCACACAAAATGTTTCTGATCATCAAACACATTTAACTATTAGTCAAAGATAACACAAGTAAACACAAAATGCAGTTTTTAAATGAGGGGTTTTATTATTTAGGGAGAAAAAAAATCCAAACCTACATGGCCCTGTGTGAAAAAGTAATTGCCCCCTGAACCTAATAACTGGTTGGGCCACCCTTAGCAGCAATAACTGCAATCAAGCGTTTGCGATAACTTGCAACGAGTCTTTTACAGCGCTCTGGAGGAATTTTGGCCAACTCATCTTTGCAGAATTGTTGTAATTCAGCTTTATTTGAGGGTTTTCTAGCATGAACCGCCTTTTTAAGGTCATGCCACAACATCTCAATAGGATTCAGGTCAGGACTTTGACTAGGCCACTCCAAAGTCTTCATTTTGTTTTTCTTCAGCCATTCAGAGGTGGATTTGCTGGTGTGTTTTGGGTCATTGTCCTGCTGCAGCACCCAAGATCGCTTCAGCTTGAGTTGACAAACAGATGGCCGGACATTCTCCTTCAGGATCTTTTGGTAGACAGTAGAATTCATGGTTCCATCTATCACAGCAAGCCTTCCAGGTCCTGAAGCAGCAAAACAACCCCAGACCATCACACTACCACCACCATATTTTACTGTTGGTATGATGTTCTTTTTCTGAAATGCTGTGTTACTTTTACGCCAGATGTAACAGGACACGCACCTTCCAAAAAGTTCAACTTTTGTCTCATCGGTCCACAAGGTATTTTCCCAAAAGTCTTGGCAATCATTGAGATGTTTTTTAGCAAAATTGAGACGAGCCTTAATGTTCTTTTTGCTTAAAAGTGGTTTGCGCCTTGGAAATCTGCCATGCAGGCCGTTTTTGCCCAGTCTCTTTCTTATGGTGGAGTCGTGAACACTGACCTTAATTGAGGCAAGTGAGGCCTGCAGTTCTTTAGATGTTGTCCTGGGGTCTTTTGTGGCCTCTCGGATGAGTTGTCTCTGCACTCTTGAGGTAATTTTGGTCGGCCGGCCACTCCTGGGAAGGTTCACCACTGTTCCATGTTTTTGCCATTTGTGGATAATGGCTCTCACTGTGGTTCGCTGGAGTCCCAAAGCTTTAGAAATGGCTTTATAACCTTTACCAGACTGATAGATCTCAATTACTTTTGTTCTCATTTGTTCCTGAATTTCTTTGGATCTTGGCATGATGTCTAGCTTTTGAGGTGCGCTTGGTCTACTTCTCTGTGTCAGGTAGCTCCTATTTAAGTGATTTCTTGATTGAAACAGGTGTGGCAGTAATCAGGCCTGGGGGTGACTACAGAAATTGAACTCAGGTGTGACAAACCACAGTTAAGTTATTTTTTAACAAGGGGGGCAATCACTTTTTCACACAGGGCCATGTAGATTTGGAGTTTTTTTCTCCCTTAATAACGTAAACCTTCATTTAAAAACTGCATTTTGTGTTCAATTATGTTATCTTTGACTAATAGTTAACAGTTTTTGATGAGCAGAAACATTTAAGTGTGACAAACATGCAAAAGAATAAGAAATCAGGAAGGGGGCAAATAGTTTTTCACACCACTGTATACTGTATATATATATATATATATATATATATATATTATATTATCTTTTACATATAAGATAAGATAAGACAAAATATATAAGAAAAATATAAAAATAAAAATAAAAACCTAGCTGTACAAATATGGGTGGGAAAATTTTTTTCTGTACAAATATAGAAATATTGAATTTTTCTTTTTTTTTTAAACAGCCAATAGTCTTACATGTATAAAATCATTAGTACATCCGGTCATGTCTATTTAAATCAAAGCCTACTGTAATTTTATGCTCATACCAGGACTTTCCCATCCTTTAGCACACTTAAACTTGATGTTTGCCTTTACTCATCATTACAGTTGTAGACTTTAATGCTTTGTAATCCCTCTATCCGGTGTCACCCAGAAGAGGATGCATTCCCACTGAAGAAATATTTCCTATATCACCTCAGGGAGATTTTTTTTCTCTCGCCACTGTCGCCACTGTCAGGCTAACACAATAAGTGATATAAGTCTGTAGCCAGTTCTCAGTAAAGCTGCTTTGGGACAATGTGCTATACAAAGTCAATTGAGTTAGAATTGAATAGATGAACAAAGCGGGAAAACAATCTTTACTGATTAAAACTTTCTCAGGTGTGAATTTCCTAGAGCAGTTTCCCAGAAATCCCTGATATGAAATATATTTAGAAATTCATCATCTCCAGTAAAGGGTCAGGTTGACATTTGTATCTGGAGTCTATCCCAGAAACACTGGGCACCAGATGAGAGATTTCATTTCAGAAGTATGTGTGTGTTATAAAGTATTTTAGAATGAAGGTGTGTCTTGTTAACATTGTTAAAAATATCTCTATATGTGTGTGTGTCAGACTGTTAGACTGTGTGTGTGTGTGTGTGTGTGTGTGTGTGTGTGTGTGTGGGAGTAACACTACCTGGGTGGCGAGGTTAACATCAGGGCAGACAGATTTTGGATTATATGTCAGAGTTTTTAAAGAGGACAGCAAGCTGCCAAATACCAAACCGGTGCACACAATAAATGTTAGGAGACTTTTATTTTTTTTAATGAGAAGGAGACAAAATTAGTAGTTTTAAGCAAGATGGTGCAATGATGGTGCTGCTCCTAGACAGCAAGAGACTCATCAGCTTCCAGACAGAGTCTGGACCGACAGACTAGTGCCGCAATAATGTAGGCCAGCAAATAAATCAGGTTAAGAGACAGTGAGCTGATGCTTATCTGAGTGTGTGGTTCTGCACACTCCCACATTTACCTACTAATACACACACTCACACAGTAAATCATGGGGATATACATGGACACTAATGTCCTGAATAGCAGACAGCTCACAATGAAAAACTGCCCTTGAGTCCAGATCACATACGAAGGCCTGCGTGTAATAGCACGGTGGAGCAAGTTAGAGAAGTAGTTAGGGATGAGTAATTGACTTGTAATTCGAACCTGCAAAACAGAATAAAGCAAAGAGAGAGAGAGAGAGAGAGAGAGAGAACGACAATGATGATAATGATGAAGAAAAAGGAATAAAATAAGGAATGTGGTATTTTACTCATGGGAAATCATGCTTATAGAAATGTTAAAAATGAGGTGAATATATCTACTTTGGTGGTCCAAGAATCATTCCTTTCCTATTGTGCTTGTTTTCCTCTGTCTCCCAAAAAAGAAGGGCATGTGAGGCAGAGCAGAACCCAAATTCTGGCCTATTTTATGCCCTGCAGCATGTTCAAGCATGAAATGTTGCTAGCACTTAGAATAGTTCCAACAATTGGTGACAAGTTTACAGGCAGCCAAGGCTCATCCAATGTCTGTGTGGACCAAAGACAACCCAGTCTGGTCTGATCTCACAGAAAATCCAAATCGCTGAAAAAACATCAATGCTGGCCATGATATACAGTAAAGGCACCAGAACACCCAGTACACCACAGCTCACTGCCAATGGGGTCCAGTAGGCAAAGAGCCCAAGGGTGCTGACCCAACCATCAAACTCCCCAGATCTCAATCCAATCAAGCGCCCGTTGGATGTGAGCCTTACAAACAAGTCTGATCCTCGGAGCAAGCCACACGGAGAACTTACTGTACAAAAATACTTGGCATAATGCTTTGCAATGTTATGGCTGATCTATATATGTGGTATTTGGTGTGATGTAATGTAATATTTGTCGCATGGTGACTACCAGTGCTTAGTGGTTAGCACTGTCGCCTTGCACCTCCAGGGTCTGGGTTCGATTCTGTCCTCGGGTCTCTATGCATGGAGTTTGCTTGTTCTCCCCATGTGTGGTGGGTTTCCTTCAGGTACTCTGGTTTCCTCCCACAGTCCAAATACATGCAGATTAGGCTAATTGGAGTTCCCAAATGTGAATGAATGTTTGTGTGTGGCCTGCAATGGATTGGCACCCCATACAGGGTGTGCCCCACCTCATGCCCTAAGTATTCTGGGATAGACCCCAGGTACCTCTCAACCCTGTATACAATTCTAAATCCAACTATCATTCTAAATAAAAAAATAAAAAAATAAAAAATAACAGTAAGTTTTTTTCACTCTTTCAAACCTGTAACAAATCTCCTATACCTTGTATGATACAGTACATGATATCACATAACAGTCTTTATACTGCCTGTTTTAGAATTGAAAGAAATACATCTACTCAGTTTCCTCATGTGGATTTGTTGTTTAATTAACATGAAGCGTAGTCGTTTCACCATCTGGGTCTGCTACTGTACTTAGATTTGAGGTGGTAATTTAGCCCTGGTCTTATTTTGCGGTCTGTAAAAGGTATAAAATTACGAGAGAGAAATAGGAGCAACTTCTTAGGACCATCACCCGAGACAGCATCATTACACGCCGAGCAGACACACAAGATTTAATCACCAAACCATGTGTTGTCAGCACTAGCAGCTTGATTTTAACCAGTTTAAGAATTACATATGTTAAATCTAAACAGCATCAGCATTATCACAAAATCAAATATATCTAACTTGTTCAGAGAAATGATATCTCTATTAGAAAACAGACCTGAAGAGTGTTTAGACACACATTTTCCCCACTGTTCGTGAACCTGGTTCCTTTACACTTGTAGCATTTTGTGGAAATAAGCTCTAATAACCTCAAGTGACCATCAAAGGATGACCATCTCCAGATGAATGACTGCACCACTACTCAAGTAGTGTGAGAACCTTGGATAATGATGATGATGATGATGATGAGGGAAACATACCCTTGCTGTACATTTTTAAAAATAAGCATAATGAAAAATATGTTGAATGATGCTCGAGACATGTCTGGTCAATGGAACAGACTGCTCTTCAAGTACAGCAGATTTATTGGACATCTTTCTCACAATGCTCACTCTTACAACACACATTCTACAGCTCGCTATAGCTATTTTCTTTCTTCTATCCATTAACTTCTATTCTGCTTCTGTGCTCTGTAAATGATCTGTTGTCTCGGTTGTGTGAGTGCTTCCTCGGACCTCCCAGGTAGCAGGCCTCCCTCAGAGCTTTGCAAAACTCAGCTGGAAAAACCTCGTGCAGGAGAGGAGACCTTGGCACTCGTTGTAGTTCTCTCTATTACACATTCTCTCAGTCTCTCTCACTCTCACTCTCTCATTCACAGAATCTGTCAAGTTCAAACATAGAAGGAACATATCATTTAACCCGGTAAATCAAGACCTACAGTATATGAATTACTCTATACTGTCTTAACTGTAAGATATCACTTACGAATAGACATCGGGTCACAAAGATGGTATACGTGTACTACTGTATGCATTTTAGAAGTCCTGCATCATGTCCTGCTGAGGAATCTTAAAGGTTGTCAAAAAGAGTGTTTCCATACAAAGGAAAATGATGTAGGGGTCTGAATGTAAGACAACATGTGCCATGTGTTTGTAGTTCTCCCAGGGAACAAAAAAGTGATGATTACTGAAGCTTATCTTGCTCAAAAGTTGTGCTAATTAACTGAAAACTAGTGAAAAACTGTCTAAGCTGCAATCGAATTCCAACTATTCAGTGTTGTCCATCAGTTTTCCATTGGGTTTAGGTCAGGAGATGACCTACGCCATGCCTCCAGATGCCCCCAGGTTCAATTCTCGCCTGGGTCTGTGTGCATGGAGTTTGCATGTTCTCCCCGTGTTTGATGGGTTTCCTTTGAGTATTCCGGGGGAGTAAATGAGTTTGTGTATGTGTGTGCCCTTTGATAGATTGGCACCCCATTCAGGGTGTACCCCACCTTGTGCCCTACGTCTCCTGGGACCGGCTCCTGGTCACAGGGAGTAGAAGGTTGTGAAGAAGGCAAGAACAGTCAAGAAATCGTGTTCTGTGCGTAGTCTTCAGGATGCATGGATTGAGCGAATATCAAGTGTACTGCAGACTTTTTGACTCTATGCCCAGCTGGATTCAACAGGGTTTAAAGAACAATAAACTTTATGCTAAATGTTGATTGCTGTATAGCAATTTAATTGTAAAAAATTTATTATCTTGATTGTCATTTTTTTTAAGTTATGAAAACATTGAAATCCACTTGTGTTCCAATACTTTTGGCCACCACTCTATATGACTGCGTTAAAACAACGTTAAGGATTAAGGTTTTACTTAATGTTCTTGATTGTCGTAGCCAGAACCTAGAAAAGTATGTTTTGGCATTGAAAATCACAAAAAAAGGGAGAAAAGAAATACAACCACATTTAAAGTCAGCTGGAGTCCAGTGTCAAAAAAAGAAAATTGACACATTAAAAAATAAATCTTGTTTTTTCTTTATTTTGCAGTCCAAACTTTTTCTATTTCCACTGACTGTACGTCATAATGTTCAGTCCTTCATTGTGCAAGCATGCACATGCCATGCTCAAGTAAATATACTTATATGGAATGCATAACAACATGTATACTCTCTAGACTTTTTAAAATCCATATCGTTCCATCGTGACAGAATCAGTTCCTGCCATCTCACACACTGAGTACAAAAAGTTACAAACTCGAATCTCAGGTGGGTATTAGTGCGAAAGGCCAATTCCTCCCAGCATCCTCTATCTCTCACTAAAGTGTTACGGAAATCCCTTCATGCGCCAAAGACAGGAAATCTGCAGATATTCACCCTAGTGTGAAATGTCCTGTGCTCCACACCCACTGCAACCCTAAGCACAAGAGGGCACATTTACGTCAGTACTGAGCCTTCGTATATACACACACGGACACACTTACGCATCTCGCTGTAGCGTGGTGAATCTGCAAGCAGGGGAAGAGTGTGTGCTCTATTCCAAAGGTCAAACCGAAATGCCCGAGTAGACAAGAAGCCATTATGTAATTCCTATCATAAATCCTGTGTATGACGCAAAATCATCCCTAAGGTCAAAGTGTGGTCAGTTACAGTAAGCAAAGGAGCAGAGCGTAGCAACTTCTCAAACTTCTCAGGAGGGATAATACACTGAATGACAGGGATTTTTTTTTTTTTACTTCAGTTCTACATATTAACAATTTAAAATCTTTAGGTGAGAATTACGATAAATAAAAATGTATATTGCATCAGTGTTATGTTTATATTTTTAGGTCCACTATACTGTATGAACCAAACTATTTCATCAAACCTGCAATGGCACTGTATCCAAATACTGCACATACAGTACACTGCAATATGGAGCTAGTCCCCTTTTTGCAGCTATAACAGGTTTCACTCTTCTTGGAAGGCTGTCCACAAATTTTTGGAGTGTTTCTATAGGAATTCGTGCCCATTCACTCTGTAGAGCATTTATGAGGTCAGGCACTGATGATGGACGAGAAGGTCTGGCTCGGAATCTCTGTTCCAGTTCATCCCAATGGTGCTTGATGGCGTTGAGGTCAGGGCTCTGTATTGAGGCCAATCAAGTTCTTCTACAATGAATTCACCAAATCATGTCATTATAGTCCATGCTTTGTGCACTTGGAATACACTACTTCAAACTGTTGGCACAAAGCTGGAAGCATACAGTAGCATTGTCCAAGAATTGGTATGCTGAAGCATTAAAATACACCTCACTGGGGATAAGGGCCTGATTAAAACACCTGAATTCAATAATTAATAGGTTTGGCCAAATACTTTTTTATCCATATAGTGCATTTCAAAATTTAAATTTACACTGTACGATAATGTACGTAGTGAAATGCTTTAAACGACCGCCTGTGACCTTACAATGTAAAAACTGTTAAAAAGAAATAAATTGAACAAAATATTTAAAAAATTCAAAAAAATATGTAAGAAATATATTTTATATAAATATATAAATATATATTTTTTTAACTTATCTAGACAATGAAAAGAAAGCTACAAGCTTGAAATAAGCAGAATTGTCTGTGAATAGGCCTATAGTAAGAAATTTTTACTTGAAATATGTAAAAGTATCTAAACTATTCTGATAAAATTTCATTTAGGATAATCTTGATAAACATTAGATTAACCATTAGTTTAAATCATATAATTATATTTCTGCTTTTGAAAAAAAAGTTATACTGTACTGTAGATAATATGAACTTTCATTACGTTCTCTAATTAAAATTCATTCATTCATTCATCTTCTATACCGCTTTATCATGTATTTTGGGTCGCGGGGACCTGGAGCCTATCCCAGGAGACTCAGGGCACGAGGCAGGGTACACCCTGGACAGCGTGCCAATCCATCGCAGAGCACACACACACTATGGTCAATTCGGGAACGCCAGTTAGCCTAATCTCCATGTCTTTGGACTGTGGGAGGAAACCAGAGAACCCAGAGTAAACCCACCAAGCACGGGGAGAACATGCAAACTCCATGCACACAGAGACGGGAATCGAGCCTGGTCGGGAATCGAACCCGGACCCTGGAGGTGCAAGGCGACAGTGCTAACCACTACACCACCGTGCCACCCACTCTAATTAAATTTTTTAATGTCTAATTACACATCATTGTTGATGATCAGACCCTATGACATCATTCAAAATTTTCTAATCAGTTTACAGGTTAAAGGATGAGTATGATAAGTCACAATCAGTAAAAATCTAATTTATTTCCTTATAGACAAAAACTGTACATGTTGCACATGCATGAAACCACAAACCAGTTTCCTACTGTATATTACATAAGATTATGTATTTTGTTGGTTTAATGGCACCTTCATTACAAGAACTTACTGAAATAAACGGTATAAATAGAAGGCTATAGAAGGCTGCTTCTTTGGATCGCTCTTCCACCAAACCAGATAACCTGTAGTGCAGCATGGGTATTATTATAAAAATGCACAAATCATTTGCATCCTTTCTTGCGTTTCTGGTTTGGGTATTAGTGGTTCAGTGGTAGACTTCTCACACACTATGCAGAAAGCCTGGGTTCGATTCCCAGCCAACACTTAAGTCCATCTATTGGACGCAGGACATCCTTAGTGCTGATGCCAAGTTACATTCAGATCAGATGATCCCAACTCCTTGATGGAAACAGCTGAAAGAACAACAACAACTAGTGTCTAACCTTAAGCTTATTGGGTCAAACCCAGCTCAAAGACAAATCTAATTCACGTAAGCATTACAGTGAGTCAAACATTTCATGAGAAGATCTATTCTCGATATGCTAAGCTGAAACAGACCAGTAGAGTATAGTGTATAATAAGATGAAATCAGTATAGGAATGAGGACTAGAGGTAAATGAGGGAGAGGATATAATACTTATATAACTTCTAAAACACAATCCATTACTAATTACAAAAATAACTGAAAAAAATGTAACTACAACACCTTGTAACTAAAGTGTTATCAAAGAAGACTACAGTAAGTAAGACTGGTCTTGAAGAATGTGAGGATTATTGATAGACTGGATTATGTTACCCAGGCTTAATAAAAATGAACTTCAAGCTCAGCCTTTAATGCAGTTCACATTACTTAGTTCTTATTCATAGGTTGGAATTTGCATATTTTAGATCAGCGGGGTGAAATCTTATCCTGAAAGGGGCTGGTGTGGGCGCTGGCTTACATTCCAACTGAGCAGAAGGCACACCTGATGGTCGATTGAAAACCAAGAACGACTAATGAAAGCCTGTGCTTTCTGGATAAGATTTCACACACCTAATTTAGAGAGTCATGATATTTTTCAAAATGTCTTTAACTTTGCCAAGCCCAAGGCTTCCTGTTAGTGATCATGAATGACTACAGCTGGTAACTTCACTGTGCCAAAAGGAAAGCAGTTGTTTAACAGCATGCATCCGACTGACCGACACAAGGTACAATGGGAAACTCCAAGGAGCTCATTGCAGATCTGAGAAAAATTTATGGTACGTTTACACAAGCTAATAATGTTTCTTGGAATCATTTCTAAACCTGCAGACCAAGTCAATCTATTGTATGTGATTATTAGGGTTTGAAACCCTAAGCTGTCACTGTCAATTGAGTGAATTTGGTTTGCATGATCAGGAACAACCAGGAACCACCGTGCCACGAACTGTAACCTGAAGAAGGTAGAAGCCCAAGTTTTAAAATTCTAAATTCTAAAATCTTCAAGCTCAAATACGTTTGCTTCTGGCATTTTTTTTTTCCTGGCAATTAGGGGTCGCTGGCTTGAAAGTTTGAGAACCACTGATCTAGAGGACTGGTTTGACCAGAGTTAGGTTTGGAGAATTAAATATAATGCATTTAACCCCAAGAACATTGTACCAGCTGTTAAGCATGGTGGTGGAAGATCCCTGAGTAGCGTAGTGGTAAAGTGCTGGCCCTATCATCCAATCAATCTCTCGCAGCCAGAGGCACAGAGAGAGCTGATTGGCCGAGCTCTCTCAGAGGGGAGGGATGAGAGGTACAGTACTTAGTGCTCTAACAATAATCACAGCTCTACAGCCAATCGGGGCATCTGTGAGCTCACGCAAGCGGAAGAAGCGGATAGCGCTGTCCTCCGAGTGTGTTACGCCGCCCCCAATGGTGCGTGAACAAGCAGTTTGAAAAAGAATAATCATTAAAAAAGCATGGTGGTGGAAGCATCATCTGCAAATGAATGGAATCATAAAGAAGGAGGACTACTGTAGATGATTGGAAGGGATAAACGCACACTAACTTTAGGCTTTTGGAGCCTCAACTCTTTAGAACTATTGTGAACTGCGCTTAAAAGTGCAAAAATAAATAAATAAAAATTGCACATTCTGTACCAATTTTGCTAAGACAAGTCCGTAAATATCCAGAATTCTGCTATCATCTTGTTGATGGCTAGTTAAGCTTATTAGGTGTGCTGTGTATAATTTGGACCCTGTGTCAATAAAAATAAATAAATAAATAAATAAATAAAATTTCACAAATTAAAACTTGTTCTCCAAATGCTCTGTGTTTCCCCTTATTAAAGATCTACTGTATCTTGTACGACTGTACTACTGCAGACAAAAACCCTTTGGTAAAATTCATTGCAAACCCAGTATTAATGTTCATAATGAATGTAAAGTATATAAACTGTATCTATATCTATAAAATCAATATTTGCATTTATAATACATATTCAGTTCCTTATACAATTTTAAAATATCGACATAACCAGCATTTTCTACAGCTAGTTGTGTTGGTGACACTATCAGTCAGATTCATCAGTCAGATCAACACAGGTACTTTGAATGCTGACAGCCATGCAGGAGCCATGAGAAATATCTCTATAGAAATATTTTTTTAAAATTATTTGCGAGCATACTCAAGTGAGACGGGAATGCTGGGAATGCCAGGAGTTCGATGTTTTGCTCAGGGGCACAAGGGCAGTGCTTGAAGGAAGGACGTTTGACCTTTGAACCCGTCAGGGCTAAGTCAGAATCTCCAGAGATTGTATCAGTCCTTCAGCTCCACCATGTCATGGGTTTATAGTATGTGACTCTGAGTAACCACAGAAGGATTTGCATAAACTTTAGCACAATGTATTAAAGAGAGAACACTGTAGGCTGTCAGCAGGATTTTGCATTTATAACCACTATTTGCCTGAGGACTGAGGAAATGACTTTGTTTATTCCTAAAGTATTTCAGCATCGCTTTGTACAGCTGGAAACTTTATGTTCATTCGTTTTTTTGTTGTTGTTGTTGTTGTTGTTGTTGATTTTTTTTCTTTCTATTTCTCAGTCAAGTCATAAAATATGCACGGTTTATTTTTTTCAGAGATTATTATGCATGCCTCTGATTGATGTCAGATCGAATATTTTATTAAAGTCAGCCAGTGAAACACGGTAACATTTATATGTGACTTATATGTTGCAGCAATTAAGGTAATGAGCCAAAAGAATCTTAATGGACCATAATAGTCTAATGTTGTCTTAGTTACAGGTTCTGTGGAAAGCCTAAGAGATGCTTACAATTCCTATTAATGTGAGAAATAGCATCAGGTTTAAAAGGATCACTTAACAAAATCTAACATCTACTACATATAACTATCCGATGATGTTTTCAGTAAATGTCGGTTTTACTGAGGCATAACCTTTCTTTTGAAAAAAAAAAAAAAAAAAGTACAAACCTTTAACGAGTCATTTCATACCAACACAATAGGAAGAATGTACAGTATATACAGTACCGTATAGGCATGAACATTTATGGTTTGTAAAGAACTCCACTCAATCCTATTCTGTTATATTACTAGAATGCATTCTTAATACGCTCCTAACGCTGTGATTAAATGAAACAGGATAGCCTACACCATGCTCCTAAATTCGATTTAATAGGCCACTGTCCATTTTCGTCAACGTCTTCAGAGGCACGTTCTCTAGAGGCTCGGGTAGCCTGGAAACTAAAATTATCTTATGCGGGTCTATTCAGAGGAGGACGTTGCTCTACCTCTTGTCTGTCCCGGTGGTGTTGCTGTGTCTATGTAGGTTAACTGATAAAATAGGGCAACGATCGCATCTGTTTTGGCCCGTGTCCTTGTTTTGCATCCAGCCAGTGCGAATGTTGCAGAGTAGCTGCAAGGCTTATACTGTAGCAGAAGAGACTGCAATGGAGTTGGCCTACAGTATTTGTTCAAGTGAATGTTCTAGTCTACATGCGTGTAGGTTAATGTAAGGATTTGCTACAGTAGTTTGATCACATTTTATGCATGTGTGCATACAGTATGTGTGTAGGAGAGAAAGAGAAACAGAGAGAGAGAGAGAGAGAGAGAGAGAGAGAGAGAGAAATAAAAATGTCAAACTTGTTATTGCATAAGTATTCACCCCCTTGCCTTGGAAACCCCTAACACCAATCGCATAATTTATTGACCGGAGGCAACCTGTGTGTGATTAAAGGATTATGTGATCTCAGTATAACTACCCAAGCTCCAGAGGTTGCTGGAGAACATCACAAACACCAAGGAGCTATCAATCCAAGTCTGGGACGAAGTTCTGGAAAAGCATTAATCCTGGTTTGGTTAGATCTGCTAGGAATTTAGATCAAGGGTTTTTCTTTTGAAATGGACAGAATAAAAGAACCAGTTGAAAAAAAGTATATTTTATTTATTTACAAAATTTATTGATAGGTTTAGTGCAAGTGGAATTAATATATAAGTCCTAGGGTACAGTGGCTCAGGAGCAGTGTTGGGTGTAACGTTTAACAAATTAACATGTTAGTGTACTTGGATTACTTTTTTGATGTAACGAGTAATCTAACGCATTAGGTCCGCCATTTAAGTACTCAGTTACTCAGTTATTTTTTCAAAAATGTCATCCGTTATTCCGACAATTTATGCAATCCGTGAGCCAGACAGCAGGCATTCCCAATCCCTAGTCTGTGTGTGAAAGTCATCCTACAAGCCCCGCCCCCGATAACCCGCCCCCCTCTGTCATTCCTGCTGTTATACCCCTATCTCACCTATGCGGTTTGACTATGCGAGGACTGACGTGACCTAGATGTGACCTAATCACACCAAAACTCGCGCTGTATCATGATGAACCGTACTTACGGCCACCGCGCAAAACCGCGTAGGTGAGATAGGGGTATTAGTAGTTAACAGATTATGGGCCAAACTTCGCTGAGTGATGATAATTATAAAGTTCTTGACTAAAACAACATGCAGAATGAATCACAAAGGAGTTTTCATTTTCTGCAATGGAAAAGTACTCGAACTAGTTACTTTTATCAGAAAATAACGCTGTAATGTAACTAATTACTTTTTAATGACAGTAATTTTGTAATGTTATTAGTTACTTTAAAAAGTAACATCCCCCAACACTGCTCAGGAGTTTGAAACCCCTGAATGGGTCCAGTCTACATGTGTACATGCATGTGTTTGCATGTTTTCCTCATGCTTTGCTTGCTCTGGGTACTCTGTTTTCTCCCCACAGTCTGAAGACGTCATAGGGTGACGTCCTTGTGTGCCCTGTGATGGCCTGGACCCCAGGGTGTCCCCTGCCTTCCTGGGATAAGCTCCAGGCCCACCATGATGCTACACAAGATAAGCAGTATGACAAATGAATGAAGAGAAACATTATTGAAAAAAAAAAACAATACTGCCATCTTGTGGCTATATTTTGCAATGCTATGTGAATTGTTCTGGCCTGTTACTGGCTAAACAACTTATTCTATTTTCTATGGGAATTTTTTTTCTTTTTTTACCGGTGTGAAGGTTAAATGCTTAAAATTGGTTTAGTTAACTTAATTAAATAATATTCTATTAACCACTAACCACTACACCATATATATATATATGCTACTTAATTAAGGCGGCGCGGTGGTGTAGTGGTTAGCACTGTCGCCTTGCACCTCCAGGGTCTGGGTTCGATTCCCCGGCCAGGCTCGATTCCCGTCTGTGCATGGAGTTTGCATGTTCTCCCCGTGCTTGGTGGGTTTCCTCCGGGTCCTCCGGTTTCCTCCCACAGTCCAAAGATATGCAGGTTAGGCTAATTGGCGTTCCTAAATTGCCCGTAGTGTGTGATTGGGTGTGTGAGTGTGTGTATGTGTGCGTGCCCTGCGATGGATTGGCACCCTGTCCAGGGTGTACGCCGCCTAGTGCCCGAAGTCTCCTGGGATAGGCTCCAGGTCCCCCGCGACCCTGAACACAGGATTAAGCGGTATAGAAAATGAATGAAATGAATGAATGAATACTACTAAATTAAATATAATTTCCATCCCCGAATTGCCCTGTAGTTTGTAAATGGTTTTGTGAATGTTGACCAGGGGTCCTACCACAGTTGGGAAAATGGGAATAAATACAACAGTCACCATTGGCCTCCACGGTCCATAGTTAAACTACAGAAGGTTCTAGATGGATGGACGAAAGCTTAGTACTGTATAGTCTGGGTTGTTAAAACACCAAACACAGGAGAACATGATGGTGAAACCTGTTTACATTTTATGGAGTGACTATACAACCTGGAAGTTGACTTAAATTACAGGTAATTGGGATTTAACAGTACATCATGTTGTTGTTGGTCTTTCGGCTGCTCCTGTTGAGGGGTCACACAGCGGACCATCCAATCTGCACAACAGCTTGGCACATCTTTTACGTTATGGGTAAGCGTCTCCTTTCCTGTTAGACTTTTTTTATCTTAAGCATTTGTTTCTTAGTCTCTTATCTAATCTTGCTCCTTCCCTGCTTCTTTATAGCTAAGTGCACCTGTAAGGGCCAACCATCGCAGCAGTATGGATAGTGTGGACCCCTCAAACCTCCATTGATCGCCCTGCCCTCAGGCAAACTCAGGCTGAGTGCCAACATTCCTTGAATTTGCTGAAGTTTCTTCTTGAAAAAGGACTTACTTATCAGAGGAACAATAAGTCCACACCTGCTTCTCGCAAGAGGCCGCGTCTATAAATGATCTCTGTGAGCGATTCTGCACCCTTAGAGGGTCTAACCTTAATTTATCAGTTTATATGATTGTATTTGGCACTTGATTAATGTGAATATAATTGGTCTGTATGGGATTAAATATGTTTTACCTAAAAACATGCTTATAGTGACAATATTTGTTTCTGTCCATGATCACATTAATCTCTCTCTCTAGACTGGAGAGTCCCAGATCAATGTGTAAAGCCTCCTCCTACACATCCTAAAGATTCTCAATTGGGTTGAGGTCCATGTGTGAAAGTGATGTCTCATGCTCACTGAACCACTCTTTCACAATTTGAGCCAGATGAATCCTTGTATCATCATTGGGGGGGGGGGAATCCATTGATGGATAAACATTATCATTCAAAACATGCAGTTTAGTTCCAATTCCTTGAGGTCTCTTTATATTGTGTGTGCGTGTGTGGGGGGGGGGCATCCTTTAACATTCACTATTAAATATACTGTAGCCTGGAGTCCTTCTCTTGTTCTTTTACAATTTGATTCCACTAAGCGTTTAAGTGATCTCCTATCATGATCAATCAAAATATTTCAAAATTATTTCTTCCTCAATGATTATGGTTCACCAACAATTTAATAATGTTAGACAGTTTATAACCCCTGGCGGCGGGGTGGTGTAGTGGTTAGCACTGTCGCCTTGCACTTCCAGGGTCTGGGTTCGATTCCCCGGCCAGGCTCGATTCCCGTCTCTGTGTGCATGGAGTTTGCATGTTCTCCCCGTGCTTGGTGGGTTTCCTCCGGGTACTCCGGTTTCCTCCCACAGTCCAAAGATATGCAGGTTAGGCTAATTGGCGTCCCTAAATTGCCCGTAGTGTGTGATTGGGTGTGTGAGTGTGTGTATGTGTGTGTGCCCTGCGATGGATTGGCACCCTGTCCAGGGTGTACCCCGCCTAGTGCCCGAAGTCTCCTGGGATAGGCTCCAGGTCCCCCGCGACCCTGAACACAGGATTAAGCGGTATAGAAAATGAATGAATGAATGAATGAGTTTATAACCCAACAATCTCCTTAGTGGTTTCTTTGTCAGTAATGTATACTGTATGTGATGAAAAAAGGTTAAACTGAACTTATAAAATGGTAGAAATCCCAATTAAATCATTGTCAGGCCCACATTATAACGTTTAATACAGCAAACCGATGTGGAACAGATCAAGGGGGTGAATACTTATGCAAAGCAATGTACTTAAAAAAAAAAAAAAAACTATCATGGCACTTCAATAGGTCTAGAATCATCCCATGATATTGAATAATTAGTCAGCAGTCTGGCTGTGTGTCCTCTAGGTATAGAGATACTGTATCAGGATCTGGGTGAAATAAATACATCTGGCAATTTAATAAATTTATTTCAATACAACATATTTTTTTATACAAATAAGTTAAACTTTTTACATAAAATAGTGGTATAATACATTAAATTCAGTCCTAAAAAACACACACAAAAAAAAATCACAAACAGTCATAGAAATTGCTCTGATAATGTAATAGAATATAGATTGTCCTTTACCAGTTTAATGTGTTAAAACATTAATTACACAAAGATGCAGGTGTATGACATTGTCAAAGATTTTCTACTGTTCGACTTTATCATTGATTCATAAAGACATTACTTTGAAAGTCTTGAGAGTGTAGCAGAAACAGTCATTACATCAAGGTGATAACCGATAACGCAAATCAAATCTCACACAACACAGTGGCCTCAGCCATGTCATAAACCTCCTTGGTCTAACAGCTGGTTCTGGGTTCAATAGTCAGTGCAGAAATAAACGGCATCGTAAGTGAGTCAATGATAAGCTGGTGATTTGGTTGTGATTTCTTATATACAGTAGACTCAAGGAAAAAGTGGAAATCACAACCCTAACAACAATCATAGAGGTCCTGGGTTTAAGCAATTTTTTTGTTTGTGTGATTGTTTATCAACAAATTAAAAATTATATAAAAAAACATCCCAACGTCTAGTACCCATAGTAGCGATAGATACTGTATTTATATATTGTAATTTTTTACTATGGTATTTTACTTTTATTTTACTTTTATTATGGTAAACTGCAGTACATACCATAATAACACATACTTTAGACATTACCATGGTGGGCACCACAGGACTCTATAGCATACCAGGGCAGGTACAGTACTATGACACTTCAGTGGGTTCCATAGTAGCACTACAGTATGTACAGTACATACCACCTTATTTTGGTGAATACCATTGTGGGTATTATGGCACTTACAGTAAGTGGATAGTGTGGTACTGTAGTACTTTGGTGTGGACTACAATACTTTGGGGAATAACATGGCATATATTGGGTACACAGTGGCTACCAAAGTTGAGTTCAGTGTTTATACTGTATGTAGAATACCATATTAGATATGTTAGCATGGTACAGTATAGTACAGGTAGTACCATATTAGATACCTAATAAAACAGTTCTGCAGAGGCTACTATATAAATATTACCATTATGGTAGATAAACATGTATAACATATTTTTGATAGTATCCTGGTACGTGTTCCATGGTACCATGTAGTACTCCTGTACATGATTATTATTATGTACCATAATTATACTACATACTGTACTACACTACAGGTGCCATCGGACTACCATGGTAAAATTTATATAGATTGTTTTTGGGTGGGGGGCATGGAGTTCCTTTCAAATAACTACAAACCACCTGGTTTTGACTTGGAAATTAGTCTTATTTAGTTCTATGCAGTAAAAATCAATGTGTTTATGAATACTTCGTACAATTCTGACACTCAACCGGAGATTTACTAGAAGAAAAAAAAAAAGAGTTCTGGCTTAAAGGGATAGTCCTGATTCTTTTTCAACCCTGTTTTAAATAAAAATTGAGATGCATGTTAATACATAATTATAGATCATGGTCATTATAAAGGTTGCTACTGTGCACATTGATTGCGAAGTTTGTCAGCTGGAATTGTGGAATTTGGTCCCAATTACTTGCATTGTACTCTTGACATACTTCATGGTCGGTGTGCAGTGCAGGACAATTTATAACAACCGAGACCTAATGTAATGTCCTTATATACACTTCAATAAAAAAAAAAAAAAATCTGGAATCAGACTGTACACAAATCTGATCATAATAATAAGAGTGCATGGAGAGAGAACATACATTACAGAGCGTAAAACACATGGATATTTAAAAAAATGCAGGATAAACTCAAAACAAAGGATTCCAGATATATTGAAGCAGAATCCTCATACAGTCCAATTATACACTCGGTTTCTGTTTTATCACCTCGTCTAACCCCCTTTTCTCTCCCCCGCTCTCAAACTCACAAGGCCACGAGTTTCACAAGAGTCTTTAAGTGGACTGTCTGACCTGAAGTTGTCCTACTTACAGAAAGCTGAGACATGAATAATGTTAATAGTGAAGTCTTACTTTTTAAATTTACAGTTCTCCATATCAAGTAGGCAGAACGTCCAGTTTTTCCACGAACATACAGTACGTACGCCTTCCAAACTTGTCTCACTCACATGAGTCCTGAGATGGTGCTCCTATGCTACCCATTTGAGACTGATACAGGTATCTTACTGGGTTTGTAATATCCTAGGTCACTGTAAAAAAAAAAAAAAAAGCCAGGTTGTTCCTTATCAGCCTTACTCCAGGCTGCATACAGTGTAGGTGTGACCTTTGACCTCACCTAGTCTGAACACATTCAGTTCCACTAGGTAGAAAAAGAGACGTTTGGACGCCTCTTGGATTCTGTTTGGTGATTGTCTTCCTTGCACATTGATAGCGGGTGATGATGTCATCATCAATCTGTATCAGAACAAGAACTGAATATGGTAATCAATATACTCAATGAAATCAATTTATTCTCACACGCACACACACAAGTACTGTACAGTAGCAATTAATGCAGGACCTACTCCAAAATCAAACACTAACAGTAAACTTAGGCTCGGTCAAATGTACCTACAAGGGAAACATTTTGGTCTCCATCAAGATATAAAAAGATAAACACCTGAGTCAATAAGTCACTCCACAAGACACAACATTGCAAGAATAGATTAAACATTGTTGTGGAAAGCAGACAGACCTTTGTGTGTGGATGGGGTCGGGGCTGTATTCACATTGCTGAGGTCAGCAGGTAAGCCGACGTACACCCCTCCATAGTTCTTCCTCTTCTCATCCTCCGGAGAGGCGTCCTCAGTCCTAACAGCACAGACAAAGTACTGTTAATGCAGCAAAGGAGCAAACAAAATAATATGTCTTTGTCCATTATGGAAAACATTTTCAGTTACATAATACTCCTGGGGAAGAAAAAAAACAAAGCACTTATAGTTTTCCAGAGAAACATTTTGGCACAAGTGTATTATTTACGCTATTATTTTATTTTTAATATGTCTACTATAATATTTTTAAATCCACTTCAGTTCCTTTCTGGAATTATACTTTATATACAGTGGGGAATAACAGACTGAGACCACTAGTCACCCTGTTTCTTTATTTAATGCATGATATTCTCATTTAGGTGGCACGATGGCTTGGTGGTTGGCACTGTTGCCTTGCACCTCCAGGGTCTAGGTTTGATTCCCGCCTCGAGTCTGTGTCTATGCAGTTTGCATGTTCTCCCCATACTGGGCAGGTTTCCTCCCACTGTCCAAAGACATGCATTAGGCTAACTAGCGTTCCCCGAAGTGTGTGAGTGTGCCCTAAGTCTCCTGGGATACTGTAGGTTCCAGCCCATCCGCGACTCTGTATACAGGATAAAGCGGTACATATGATGAGTGAGTGAGTGATATTCTAATTGAATTAAAAGCACATTTTTATATACTGTAGCAGATGTTTCATTCATTTTCTATAATGTTTATCCTGTGTAGAGATGCTGGAAGTATGGATCCCATCCCTCAAATTATGAGCGGTGTTCAAGTCAAATCTGGACCTTCTGAATACCAGAGCACGTTTACGAGTGTAAAAACCCCCATTATTGTTCTAAATAATCCCCTGCTATGTACACTAATGCACTTATCCCAGGGTTTCACTACTGCTTGGACACCATCAAGGTACGAAGTTTTCTCAGTATGCCGGAGCCATGATCGAACTGGCTGCTATCTAAAAGGATGGACTCCCAGGAACCTGTTCAACAGCCCAAAAATGTGCAAATCGTTCGGACCGATCTCAGCCTAATTCCTTTCAAATGTTTCACTGCATCTAAGGGTCTCATTAACGTACTGTGGTTGAATTCTTCTGTGACTGTGAACGGTTTTACGCCATCATTCTCCAGAAGTTTATCACAAGGCCTGGTTTGACATGAACACGAAAACAGGCAACAGGAAACGCTAAACAGGCTAGAGCAATTTTCTTTGGACTGTTAAAGGAAATTGAAGTACCCACAGGAAACCCATCAAACCTCCATGCACACACACTGGAGGCGAGATTCAATCTTGCAGCCCATGGGGTGTGAGTCAGCAGTACTAATCACTGAGACCCTGTATCAAGTATTGCAGAATCTATTAGCAGGAATAACTTAAATAGATATTTCAATGAATGGGAGAATTTCTTAGTATTTTCTACATCAGCTTTTTGCTGTAAAAATACTTGGCATGGGCTCAACCTGGCATGAACTCTACAAAGTTCTGTTCAAGTCTTTCATGACCTTTCCTGTTATTGAATCACATTCTACAGTAGGGAAGAAAAGAAAAAAACCTCACAGCTCTTATGTGCTTTTTCAATGCTGATTTATCCTGTATACAGGGTCTGGAGCCTATCTTATGGAACACCCTGGACAAGGTTCCAATTAATCACACGACACACACACTCACACACTACATGCAATTTGAGAACGCCAATTAAACTAATCTGCATGTCTTTGGACTGTGGGAGGAATTCAGGGTACCCGGAGGAAACGCACCAAGCATGGAGAGAACATGCAAACTCCATGCACACAGACCTCGAGGCGGGAATTGAACCTGGAACCTGGCGACAGTGCTAACCACTAACCACTAATTTGTGAAATTAAACTTGGTCTAAATGGTCTTGGTGACTCAACAAAGCAAAAAAACAAACTAGACTGAAAGTCAAAATATTGAAAGTGACCCCCTTGTACTGGTGATTAGAGATAGAGGGCATGCGGTGCTTGATTTGATAGAACTTGTTTGGAAAGACACTTCATTACAGGCTTCTACCCTCCTACTGAGAAATGCGATTGGCTGTTGTCTGGTGTAACTACAAGCGCTGCATGCCATCAACTCTAGGAGCCCTATCAAGCCTGGAGACAGGCAACGTGATAAGTGTGTGTGTGTGTGTGTGTGTGTGTGTGTGTGTGTGTGTGTGTGTGTGTGTGTGTGTGTGTGTGTGTTGGCCTGATTTCTTGGAACCGTTAAGAGAATAACAGCCTGGGCTCTCCGCCCCCCCCCTCCTGCTTGACGCTGAAGTGCTGAGTTGACTGACGTGCAGTTCCAGGTAGCCTCAGGACCAACTAAGCTGCTCAAATGGCTTTCTAGCGTGCTCTACTCTAAATTATTTCAGACGGAGAGATTTTAAATGCTGAGAGTGGAGAATGTCAGGAGTGCAAAAGTGTTTTTCCAGCCTGGAAACGTTTCGGGGACTTAGCGTATACTCACTCGCATTTGGCGGCTTCGGGTTGACCTGTGGAGAGAAACAAACACATTTTTATCCTTTTTTTTCCTTCTTCTTCTTCTTTTGACCAGACCTAAAATCGATCAAGTTAGAAAAGGTGTCATGAAAGATTTGGCCAGACTAACACATCTACCAATGAATCTCAACCCTGAACCTGGTGGACCCCCTGGTTTCTCAGCTCTATCACAGACACACTTCACTTCGGAAAAGGCTGTTAATCGTGTGTGTGCTTTGAGCTGAGAAACACCTCAACGTCTAGCAGGACCGATGCTCTAGAAACTAGTTCCGAAAGACCTTAGAGGAGAACCTGATTGCAGATGTTTTTCTATGGAAACAGCATGATGTAGTGTGTCATCATCACAGGAGGCAGAGTCTGCTTCTTGCTAACGAAGACAGCGCACACACTCCACCAGTTCGCGTTACATTATATTAACCTAACAATGAGTCATCATGTAGATGCTCAGCATGGGAGCTTGTGTGTGACTCTGCCTTCAAGGTGTGAAACTTTTATAATAATGTTAAAACCAAATCTTGCACATCAGGAATATACAGTGTTTAAGTGCTTGTAGATCAGCGAAGTGGGTAGATAGCTATGGAAGATATGGTAGATAGTCATAGTGACAAACTAGGGCAAGTTTGTAATAAGCCATGCATGAGGGGCATTCAAGTCAAACCGGGACTTTTGATTGTGCAGAATGGTAGAACACAATTATGAGACTAAAAACACCCTTTATTTCTCTATATCTATAACCTCCTTCTACACTAATGCACTTATCTCAGCCTTTCACTACTGCTTGGATACCATCAAGGTAGAAAGTTTTCTGAGTACGTCAGAGCCATGAGGCTTGGATCGAGGTCAAGACTGTATGGGGAATGAGGCAATAACTCTCACCCAAGTTCCTGTAATGTGTGATTGTGTGTATAGTTCTCACAGACAAATGCATCTCTTCCGCAAGTTGGCGACACATTATCCGTGGTTTTTTCGAGGAGGTGTTCCACTTTTTAAATGTTCGTCCGAGCCACCTGAGGTGTTCAAGTCAAACCGGGACTTTTGATTGCACAGAATAACAAAACACAATTATGAAAGTTAAAAACTCCCTTTTGTTTCTCTGTACTGTATATATAATCCACTTTTACATTAATCCACTCATCCCAGCTTTTCAATAGCTTGGATACCATCAAAGTAGAAAGTTTTTTTCAGTACTGTGAAGCCATGATTTCCATCTGAAACACTGGCCTCCCAGGAACTCCTTTAATGTCCTAAACATGTGGAAATGGTTTGGAGTGAGCTCTGGCTTGTACGGTGAATGTGGCAATAACTCCCACCCATTGACAAGTAAATGTCAATCAGTTTTATGCCTTCATTCACTAGAAACTATATCACAAGTCCCGGTTTGACTTGAACACCCTTCGCGCAAATGACCAGATGAGTTTTTTTTGCTGAGTTTTCGAAGGGGCAATTGTCATGACCTTGGTATGATAAGGTTCTATCTGGGTTGAGATTAAACAGCAGAGAGAACTTTGTAATAAGATTATTATATGAATAATAATATCTGAACAAACATATTTTCCCTAATCACAATGCATAATGCAGTCTGGGTAACAGAGCTAGAGCATGCAGATTCAGGCTCATTCATACTTATAATGTTTTGTGTGTGCGCACTAGATGGGATGAGTCATAGAACTGAACCTCTGCTCAAATTGCTGTCGAACTCTTCCTGTGTTACTCATGGGCAAAATGTTAGGATTCACATACCTCCCCCCCAATGCTTGAGCACACACATACTGTACACATGCGGACATGCAGTATGCAAAGACAAATAAATGTTGCATCTTATTCAGTCTCCAAGCAATGACTTCTCCATTTTTATATCATAAAGACTACAACACACACAAATCACAGCCTCTTACAGACAAAGCTACGGAAAGTCTGCTGAAAATCAATCAGCTTAATGTAGCGTTTCATGCTTGGAATTTTTTTTGTAGCATGCACATCAACAGTCACGTGCATGATTTACATCCTCTTACACAGTGATGAGAGCTGCATGGGAATCCTCATTCATAAAAACACTACCCCCCCCCCTCTCTATCTCTCTTTCACACACACACACAAACACACACAATGTTAGAGAAAGTTGTAGTCACTGACGTATGCTTACCTCCAGCTGTGCTGGCTGCTGAAGAATTTCCACATCCCATCTGTGCACGGTCAAGTATGAATAATAAAGAGTGAAACAGGACCAAATTTTGTGAGCATAAAAGAAGAAGATCTGCTGGTAATGGTGGAGGGATGTGTGTGTGGATGTGAAGAGAGAAAATGAGGAAGGAGGAGAGGAGAGAGAGGAGCCGAGACTGCCTCTGAGCTGCTGTGACCGTTATATTTCCCTCCAGTCTCAGAGAGAGAGAGAGAGAGAGAGAGAGAGATGGGAAATGGAGATGTAAGTGGGAAAAAGGTATTCCTCCACTTTGTTTGTGTTGCCAGGTAACGGTACGAAATTCAGATTTGATTGTAGATCTTAATAAGCTATAATTTTACCAAGTGTTACTGCATTAAAAAGACTTACAGACAGCACATCCTTATTACAGGATTTGAAAAAGGTCTCGACTACCATTAATGACAATGAAGTCAACAGCCTGACAGTTATTAGAGAAACG
Organism: Channallabes apus; assembly: GCA_030522415.1. Classification (NCBI taxonomy): domain Eukaryota; kingdom Metazoa; phylum Chordata; class Actinopteri; order Siluriformes; family Clariidae; genus Channallabes; species Channallabes apus. The sequence goes on from CM060114.1 coordinate 26,874,780, forward strand.
TGTAGAACAAAACCTTAAAAATAAAAAACAAAAAAAAATTATTATGCTTTATACAAAAAAGAAGGCTATGCTGAAGCTTCTCATCTATTTCTCTGAAAGCCATCTACAATTTCCCAGTAAATCTTAAGAATAATAAGTGTGTGACAAAAGACAGCTGGAAGTCAAAGAACGACTCATTACATGTCTGAACAAGCTGTTATTTTGAACTCATTTCCCTCACCGAGGCGCTACGCGCAGCACACGCAGCACGAGTTAATGCTGCTACTGATTTTATTCCAGCTTACCTGTTCAGTTTGATTGTGATTCTTTTCACTCGGCTCTCGTAGATCAGGGGAGACGTGTTGGTCATCATCAGCAGGCACTGGTTCATCATCGCTGACCTGCTGCACTTACAGCTTACACTGATGATGAGTGGTATATCTTACACTGCATCACGATGATACCCCCTGCGAAATGTTCATGATATCTCACAAACTAAAAGTTCAATCTGTCTTTTCCTCATAAAGTGTTTAGGTGAAATTCCACCCATACAAGTGTGACAAATATGGAAAGAAAGAAAAAATCAGGAAGGGGCAAATACTTTTCCATGGCACTGCACATGTAGTCAGATTGTTCCACTAGGATGAAACTGTGCCAGGTGGAGTTATAGCACTTTTAAAATCATACTTTTACACTGATCTGAATAACTTGAATGATTAACTTATTGTTCTTTCCTTTGTTTCTTTGTTTTACAAACATGACCCAATATACCCACATGGAAAGAACCTATATGAGGATTAGTCCGTATGAAACCAAGGAGAGGCACAGAATTTCTGTCGCACTTATCTGCTAATGACCCGAGGCAGGACACGCCCACACGCCAATCACACGGAAATCAGTCCGGGTAATTTACATACTAGGCCATGCCCCCAGACACCGGCATGAAAAATGAACACAGAGAGACAGGCTTGAAAACATTCAGATTTAGTGAGTTTTGGAAGATGGCACGCGTTTACACATCCGAGGAAACTCTTCAGAATATTCTGGAAAGTGGGAGTAAATGCACCCCACCTGAGCTGTAGATCTCTGCAGCTCGTCCAGAGTCACCATGGGCCTTTTGGCTGCATTTCTGATCAGCGTTCTCCTTGTTCGGCCTGTGAGTTTAGGTGGACGGCCTTGTCTTGGTAGGTTTACAGTTGTGCCATACTCCTTCCATTTCTGAATGATCGCTTGAACAGTGCTCCGTGGGATGTTCAAGGCTTTGGAAATCTTTTTGTAGCCTAAGCCCGTTTTAAATTTCTCAATAACTTTATCCCTGACCTGTCTGGTGTGTTCTTTGGACTTCATGGTGTTGTTGCTCCCAATATTCTCTTAGACAACCTCTGAGGCCGTCACAGAGCAGCTGTATTTGTACTATGGGCAACTGACTGCACTCAGACCAAAGGGGGCTGCATAATTACGCACACCCCACTTTGCAGTTATTTATTTGTAAAAAATGTTTGCTATCATGTATGATTTTCGTTCCACTTCTCACGTGTACACCACTTTGTATTGGTCATGTTTCATGTGGAATTCCAATGAAATTGATTCATGTTTGTGGCTGTAATGTGACAAGTTGTGGAAAAGTTCAAGGGGGCCAAATATTTTTGCAAGCCACTGTATAAAGAAAAGAGGATAGGACCCAGGATAGAACCCTGTGGTACCCCATAATTAAAGTATCACCTACTTCTTGAGGTCCAAGGAACAAGATGACCAAATCATCCACTTACCCAACAGAGTGGTGGCCCAGCAGGTTAAGGTTCTTGGTTACTGATCAGGGCCCGGTTTCTCGAAAGCTTCTTATCGCTAAGTAGTTCTTAAGTTGTACCTTAACCTCTCTCTTAACGTAATGGCGCATTTCCCGAAACGTTCTTACGCTAAGTATCTCTTAGCTAAGTCACACGTTCGTAAGGTTAATGATGGAATATACTGTAGACCTGTTTGAGAATGTTACTTTATTTGATATCAGAACTAATAGAGTGACTTTTAATTAGCCTATTTCATAATGTGACTAATGCATTAAAATTGGCAATCACTTTTAATATTGAACAGGAGGCGAAAAATTTGGCAGCGAGCGTGGTGTTGTGTTAAACTGAAGACGGAGCCGTGTGGGTCATGTACATTTTTCCTTTAGACAAAACTTCAGCCCTTTTCATATTTTCCCCGTGGTCGTTATTTTTGCCTTCCAAGGCAACAGATTATGGAGTTGCTTGAGCTGCTCAGACCTGCGCGTGCCAGGCCAACGCGTCGTACTTACGCTCTACGTCCCGATGTCCAGCTGCTCGCTGCTTTTTGTTTAAAATATGTTTCATTGATCATTAGCCAGTATCCATAACTTTATGGGCTTGTTTTTTGACACGTTTTATTTTTATGAAATTTGATTTAGTTAAATGAGAAAATAACCTTGGGAGTTTCAAACCCTGCATCCATAAATTTTTCTGGGTGACTGTAATGCGTAATATCCCTATTCACGTATGCGGTTTGACTCGCTGTGAGATGCGGTGTGTTATACCCCTCTCTCACCTGCATGTGTGGTCTCGCACTGTGGCCGTAAGTAGGGTTCATCATGATTCACCCCGAGTTTTTGCGCTGTGATTACGTTTCCATCTTTCCGCGTGAAAAATTAAACGTTCAATTTTTTTGCTGGTCCTCGCGGAACGTTAAAGGAACGTCGCGGGCAATCGTGGTAGCTCACGGAGATGAGTCAGGCCACACAGGTGAGAGAGGGGTATTAGGCACCGCGATCCGCTTCGAGTGACCGCCCAACGGTCCAAAAAGATCTGCAAGGTCCGCGAGCTTCCACGTTAAACGTTTAATTTTTTGGCGTGGTAAGATGGAAACGTAACCATGGCACCAAAACTCGCGCTGAATCATGATGAACCGCACTTACAACCCCGCGTAGGTGAGATAGGAGTATTAAACCTTCACTCGGTCACATCATCGTATACATTCCATAAGTGCGCTATACAACCCCAACAACTGACATGTTTCACTTTGTTTCTGAAGCTGGTGAAGAGTGTTATCAGCGGTTTGTCCATCAACTATGATTGTATACCCGGTTCGTTTCACCGTCACTACAGCTTACATGAAAATATTAGCGACAGTTTGGTGATTTAATTTATATATTTGGCTATTATGGCATGTTATTGTTAAGTTAACCCATGTCAAAATAAACGCTATTAAAAGAATTTTGTGCAATGGTTAATTTGCATAGAAACTGCCGTCTTTAACGCTGTCATGAAAAAGGAATCAAAAATCGATTCCTGAGCAACCGGTGTCCGCTAATTCAGGACCTCCACTGTAGATAGCGCCTTGTAACGTCGGACGTAAGAGGCAGCGACTTAAGAAGACTCCTAAGAGACGCAAGATATATCTTAAAAGTCTTCTTAGCGTGCGAATAGTGTGCGTTATCGAGAAACCGGGCCCAGGTCAGGCCAACCTCCACTGAGTGAACATCGGTGGATGCCATATCATGTGATTGGCAGTGATCAAATATTTGTTTGATTGAGCAGATGCATGGGAATTTCTATTAAAGTGACATGAATACAAATCAATTAATCTTACTCAATCAAACCCATAAAATGAGCTTCGACACTAGTAGGAGGAGCTTGGCTTCAGTTCAAGCTGAAGTCTTCACAAAATTATCAGTTCTTGCACTCACAAAAGACAAGTTAGAAGTGTGACGTCTTATACATTTACTGTAGTGAAGCTGTGAAAAATAACGCAGTTTGACATTGAAAGACAACTTTTTCTTCTTTTCTTAATAGCAGCTTGCAAAAGGACGAACAAGGAGTTTAAAATTATTGTTAGGGTTGAGGTCAGTGTTGGTTTAAATTTTAAAAGTGCACGTAGCCTATTTTTGGCCTTTTGCTAGTATTTTCCCATGCGTCTTCCAACATTCTTTCCAAACTCCTAAAGGGATACAAATCTGTTCTGGATAATAAATTTAAAAAAAAAAAAAAAGCAAATTTAAGACCAAAAACATACTTTTAATACATTTTTTCTTCACCATCATAAACACATTAACCAGCATTAAGTAAACCATAGTGGCACATACAGTATGTTCTCAGAAATGACACAGAACATAAACGAGTTATTGTACAAAAAAAATTAAAAATCAGATAGTCACTATTGCAGTTTTGATTTCAGCTCGAATCACCAAATGTATGATTATTATTACTCAGTTCTCATTAAGGCACATTCTGGTCTAGAAAGGCAGAAAAGAAGCTTGACAACATGGCAACATACTCTAATTACTGTAGGAATGTAACAGGAACTGGGATGGGATGAAGAGAAAGATTTATGTCTGGTGAAAGCATGTCATCCTGTACTAAAAATACATTTACAATATCGACATGATTTGATATGTGTAGTGCTTGGCATGGTTTTGTTTTTTTAAGTAAGGGCACATGATCACAAGAATATATAGTACCATATAGTACAAGAAAAAATAAAGCTCATTTATAATGAGTTTAATAATCAACTACTTTTACTCAGTCCTTAAGAAACAAACACGAGTCCTGGCTTTCTGGGGTCCGGTGCATAAAATCACTTTAAAAGAAACTTCAAGAGCGTAAAGAGCACAAGACAGTTTTAAACTTTGGTCAATCTCTATTAAGAAAAAACAACAACAACACCCTAATAAGCCACAATTACAGTTCTGAGAATTGCACAGTTTTCATGACGGTCAACAAGGCCTTATTTAACTTAATTAACTAAATTATTTATTTCATCTGTGAAAAAAAAAAAGATATATGTAAGACATATAACATTCAAATGTCTAGTCACAATGTTCAAATTTTAAAATGATCCATGTGTCAAAAACAAACAGTGAGGGAGGCCATGTGTTCATAGCATGAATAAAAAGTAAAGCTGACATAAAACAAATATTTAAAAACAAACAAAAAAATGGTTACTGAAAATTGGCATTTCAGACACTTAAACACAGGTGAGCAGCTGTAACAATAAAACTAAAAAAACAGTATACTCTTTGAATGATTATGAAACATGAAACAAGAGAAAACTTGAGTCATCCCTCAATTCAGAAGAGACCATCTGTGCTAGCTATTTGCTCTACACGGGCAACGTGCGCTATAGCAAAATACATAAAAAGACAACTAAGAGCTCCTCTTGGCGTATGAAACAACCCTCGTCTATGGTCTCTTAGCGACTGTACTAGTCTAACCCTGCATTCCCAAAAGGACAAAAGCGAACATGATGGTGGAGAATCAACAACATGAAAAAAAAACAAAAAAAAAAAACATGTAAGCAAGGCTTTACTCTGAGCACACAGAAATGCTGAACCGTAAGACACTAGCGATGCGAATTCCACAGGAAGTGACCTTGATGACCTTAGCTCAAGCTGGAAACGAAGTGGCTATGGAACCGAAATGACAATAATAAATCCATTCTGTGTAAAAATATATACATATAATACTATTATTTTACTTTTTATCTGCACATAATCTGATTATTATCGAAACTGCAAAAAAAATAAAAAAAAATTTTAAACGGACACTAATTACCATAGTGGTCAGGGAAGAGCTGTGACGCATCCGTACCGTAAAGAGGCAGCCATACTCAGTCTTTTTTATTATTATTATTTTAACAGCATCTCCCAGCTCACTCAATTGCCCGATCCTGCCGCGTACAGAAGAAAAGAAACAAGCTAGTGATGATAATGTGAAAGGCTGCCCAAGTCCTCTGTATCCTTTCTTTCAAACAGGTTCTTTTCATCCCGCAGACCCGGTGAGGTTTGTTGGCGAGGGTCTACTCTAGCCTGGCATCAGAGACTCGCCACTAAAGATCAGTGATTTTGTTCTCCAGCGCGGCTGCAATCTGCTGGAGTCTAACGGTCAGCTGCTTGTTCTGAGCTGCGGGGTCGTTCTCTAGTGAAGAGATAATCTGTGGAACACAAAAAAGTGACATGATTGGAATTTTCGACATGACCACATTCTGACAGGTCAAAAGATTTATATAATCTTTATATACATTTAAATATAAAACTTTGGTATGGTAACTAAATGACCCCAGACTTTATTACTTTCCTAAAGTTTAATTTATTGTTCAATCATTCTTTAAAAGAAAAAAAGCAGTTTTAAAGAGAACTGGAGTTGAACTTACTCCGTCATAGTACTTGCTGGCGTACTGATACAGCTGGTGCAGGGCAACCTGGGTGTTCAGTTTGTCTGTGTGGGACTGAGCACACAGATAAGTAAATGACAATGTGCTTGCATGCAGACTTACCACACACACACACACACACACACACACACACACACACACACACACACACTTACTCGTGAGATCTCAGCCAGGTGTGTGTTCATGTCTTGGTCGCTCACTGGCACCATCTGACGGATGCCTCGGTAATATCTACAGATGGAAAGACAGAAAAACAGATGCATATTCATATATTTGTAGACATAAACAGTTAGAGGTTTATGAAACGTCAGATTTACTGTATCAGCAAGTTATTTCCAACATGTTTAAGAATAAAAACAGGATAATAATATAACTCACTCTTCGACCATCTTCTTATATGTAGGAATCTCTTTTGCATAGAGAAGTTTATTGCTTGGAGATTCCTAAAAAGCAAACAAAAAAAACAGTAAGACAAATAAATAAAAGATCACAAGGAATATGTTGAATTATCCATGATATTTCTGGACTTCTTAAATAAACATTTCCACAATGCCAACACTCACCGGCGTCAGTTTGTGCTCGGTCTTTGTGCAGGCATCCATGAAGGTCTGGGCGATAACGGACAGTGAGGCATCCACTACCTCGGTTACGTGCACATCAAAGGTGAAGTGGGGGTTTTTCAGGATGTTAACCCAGAATCTCAAAGGCAAACTGAGCGCACACACACACACACGCACACACGCACACACGCACACACGCACACACACACACACACCATTACATACTGGACATTCATTTACACTAGTAGCCACTGCATAACTGCACTTTCATGGTCATTAGTTAAATTACTATCACAAGTCACTTTAAATAAATCACTTTCAAACATACAGTATTAGCACACCCCCTGGACGTTCTGTTACCATGATGCACAAGACACTTTAAATATGTGGATTGCACAGCCATTTCCATTTAATTCCATTTCCATCTATATCCAACTTCATTCCACACAAAAATTCCATAAAATCTATATTTCTACATTGTACAGCTGCTTTTCTTATTGTTCTATATTTTTTCAGATATTTTCCTATATTGTGCATTTTGGACTGTACAGGTATTTTATTAAAATGTTATATTTTATTTCATTCTTTCTTAGTTAAATTTACCTTCTATTTTCTTCTTCATATTTATTTCCTATTAAGTCTTTTATTTTAAGATCACGAGCAGTTGTCTAAGCATTTCACTGCATATCGTACTGTGCATGCCTGTGTATGTGACAAATTAAATTTGAATTACAGTGTATAACATTTGATGGTAGGATGGCAGGACGTGGCTGTTCCGGAGTGCCCTCATGTCACATTTGGATTAGTGTAAAGCTGCTTTGTCACATACTGTACACACAAACTACGTACATACTGGACTACAAGCATAAATAACAGCTCTTGTTGTAATGTAATCTCTTCTCGATCAAAACTAAAGATAAGCACCAAAACAAAAAACTAAATGTCAATCTGTCTCACGCTGTCTGTTGACGGAGAAACACTACTTCTTTTAATGACTTTGTCTTTATATCTTTGCCATGATTGTCATGACTACGCCACAAATCCTTTCTACTTGACAAATCCGATCAAACACACCACAAGATAGTAAGACAGTACAGCACTAATAATAGAAATAGCACTGATATCAGTATGGTGAGAAATTTCACCCAGATAATTCATGAACCAACAGTTAATTCTTAGCTTTTAAGGTCAAAATGGATGTGTAAGATGGCAACAATCCATACATCAATTTTAAAAAGTCAGAAAATCTTTCACAAGGAGCACAGCAGCTGGGAATGAAAAGAACAGATGAGAACAGGTAAGTAAGTGGTTGCTTACACCTGTGTGTGGTTAAAACTAAAGTGTATTTATACAAGCATCTCTGGCATGCACAGTACGGTGATGAGACTCTTAGCCGCGGTAAAACATCTGAATGGTGCAAAGGTTGTAAAGAAGGACGCACATCTGTGAATGAGGTGGAATTGAGCCCACTGCAGTCGTTCCCATGAACATTCAGCAAGCGGGATCCTTATAAATGGACAGAGAACTTTTGGAGGAGACACATCTGTCTGTGGGAACTGTTCACACAATCGTTCACCACCACAACTTGCGCATTACAGGAACTCAGCTAGGAGTTATTTGCCACATTTCCTGTACAGTCCTCACGACCCTGGCGTACTGTGAAAACTTTCTACTCTGGTGGTATCCAAGCACTAGTCAAACACTAGGATAAGTGGATAAGGGTGGCAGGAGATATAAAGGGTGTTTATACTCTCATAATCAAAAGGCCCAGTTTGATGACCTCCCCTCATATTTTGGGAAATCTTGAGCAAAACCACTGTTTTCTGCACAACCAGAGTATATTTTTGGTATGCTCAAACTCACATGTCACATGCACGTGCTTGCTCTGTAGGTTGCCAGGTCACAATGTACTAAAATTAGAACACATTTTTTCCCAGGGAATGATTATAAAAAGTATCCCAATTATTGGGAAAACCACCCAATCTGGCAACACTGTTTACCCAAACTTTTGCAAAGTCAGACAAGTTAATTCTGATTTGCTTGGCTTCTTGCTCAACACCTTCTTTCTTTCAAACACTGAATTGCAATGGTGACCTCTTGTGGAGTATAAATTAATGGATTTGTGTGCTACTCTATGGAGAATTATTATCCAAAACGAACATTACTGGTTAATGCAATTTCAACAATTAAACGAAAAAATATTTTATCCTGGCGCAATAAAGCCTGTATGATTAATCCTAGCCTGGGTTCAGGCCAGGAATCTTCCACAAATATTAGACTCAGAGAGACTGCACGAGAAGCAGATAATAAGAAAACAAAAACAAAGAAAGGCAGGAAATAAATTCGTTCTGGCTGCTAAGAAGCTCAAAGAGTGTGGGTAGGAGGGTGATGCTTTGTTTCTTTAGAAAGTAGGAAAGCCAGTTAGGGTCGGTGTGACATGGTGAGTGCTTTTGTATGGACCTGTTGGTCTTCCATATGTGGATGGTTTCCTCGTCAACGTTGTCATGTTTGTGTGCTTGCTCATCTAGGAAGTCGAAGAAGTACTTGACAGCTGGAGGGACCGCGGCTCCTGAACACAACACGCTGCGGAAGAAATCATCGACAAACTGCTGCAACGTGCCCTGTAACACACACACAAACATACACAAACGTTTAATCTTTGCATGCTTTAAGCGGTTTGATTCACCACAATTTTTTTTAAATGTCTAGGACTCTAGGACACTGCTTCTATACTCATTTACACTACTGTGTTGAATTTAAACAATTAAACATACAGAATAGCTGTAAAGTATTTGCATGCATTAACCAATTAGTTGCTCTCGTTGGTTTTTACCTTCATGGACAGCAGTCTGGTCAGGTAGATTTCAGTGATAGTTTTAATGGGGGCCTTGTCCTTCATGCTGCCCCTCTTGGACTTCACTTCATCCAGCTCATCTGCAGGCCGCACCAGGTGGAACACTTTGTCGTCTTCCAAAAGAGCGCTTCCTGAAAAGCCGAGAAGCACAAGCGGATTTGGTTTACAATTGCCGATTATCTACACCATGTTGCCCTACACAATCTACAACATGCACTGAAATGCAAACGGAAAAAAAGCTGCCTGGACACCTGTATACACCTACTCGGGTCGTAATCTCTTTTGCAGAAGTTCGTGGTGTGTTACTGCTGTTTTGAACCTTTTAAAGGGATTCGATGATTCTTGAGCCTCAGCTCAGGTTACATTCTGATTGAAGAGTAAAGTTTCATGGTTTCCTCCATGTTCTATGGTTTCCTCTCATATTGCAAAAAACACATATTGTACTAATAGGTTGTCTTGGCTTTGTTAAACTGGGGATAGATTCTGGTTCTGACACAACCGTGACCAGCAGTGTTTACAGAAGATGGATGAATGAATGTTAGATCTGCTATAGTGTTTGAAGCCCGCTGTTCAATCATGTTTGTTGACAAAGTAAAAAAATGTTGCCCTTTTCACCATACAGTTATTATACTGGAATGTGGGAGTGTTAGTAATGTGTTGTGCTTGGACGTGAAGCACAAACTCTGTTGAGTCTGGTCAACAACAGATGATCTGGTTTTGTTCCAAGTCGCATACGCCCAGGTGTGACTCTGTACAATAAATCCTTGTTTTCTTGGATACAACTCATTTTAGTGTATGGAGTTTAATATTACACTTATTTACAGAGGATTAGATCTTCTATTTACATGCTCATGATCGATAATGCATCACCAAATAAGGAAAACCTACTTTCTTCATGGCTGTCCTGGTTCTGCTCGAAAGACTGCTGGGTGTGAAGAACTCTTGACAGGACGAGAGTGGCGTTGTCTCGCACCTAATGAAAAAAAAAAAACCTCTTCATCATCAACACTAGAGCTACATTCCAATAATAATGAAAGCATTAAATGATAATGTCCCATTTTTCAGATTTGACCTAGTAAGCTGCAATGATTATTCAAACATACATATACTGTGGGGGAATACGAATTTCTATTTCATACTACTAAGCAATTAGCAGCTGAAGAATTTGGGTATTTGAAGACACAGTGGAACCTTGGATTACGAGCATAATTCATTAAAAATCTTTAACCTCTCTAATGAGACTTTCTTTTGCTTTTTGTACACGTGCATACACACACAAAATAAAATGTGCTTTACGCGGACACACGTGGTCACGGTGTTATAGTAAACTGTGCACGGATGTTGATTATACCAGTAAGAGACGCGCACTAAGACCCAGCAGGGGAGACGATTACCCACAATTCCTCAGCGCAAGAGAGAAAAAATCGTTGGCTCGATTGTGATCATGTGACGCTCGGCGTCAAAACAAGAAGCGCATGCGTGATACATGATACTCGGTGCTCGTAAACCAAGACTTGTTCGATTTCCAAGTCAAAATTTATTTTAAAAAATATTTGCTTGTCTTGCGGAACACTTGCAAACCCCGTTACTCACAATCTGAGGTTTCACTGTACATAATTCTAGTTTGTGTGTAATTAGTAGTAATAGTTTAGTGCTCACGTTGTAGTGTGCCAGAGTGTTGAGACGTTTCCACCTGCCCTCCTTCTGAGTTGTTAAATCCATATCAGACAAAATCTGCCCTGTTGAGCCGGGACGCCATTCTGCAGAAAAGCAGCAATATAGATACATCACATCACATGTCTATACAGCTAATAAAACATGCTTTTATGTTGAACTGATTGTAAGTGTTCGCTGTGTGCAAACATACCCAGGGCCACACTCTCTACAGTCGGTCTCTGCGAATAGGGAAGGTTCCTGTAAACCTGCTCAATGATTTTTTCTTTCACCTGGGAGATCGTGTCACAGTTCAGCACTTTGACAGGGGTTACGTCAGGACCCTCGCCGTGGACCAGCACTTGCAGAGTCTGAGAAGATTGAACACAAGTCAAGCATCTAATTAGACCTGAAAAAAAAACAAGAAACCCTGAAGACTTTCACATGGAAAAAAAAAATTAAGGAAAAGCTTCAACCTGGTAATGGAGATTCCTTCCATCAATGTTGAATAAACATGACCTTTTAAATAACATGCTTTTAATCTAATAAGAATAATTCTCTGTGTTAGATTAACACAAGTCTCTGAACAATAGAGCTGAGGGTCATGAGGGTAGACTCTTGCCTTTATTCGATCAGATTTTAGGCATTGAAATCTTTAAATTGAAAACAGAACTAATGTTTGTCTGATAAGTAACTTTACAGGTTTTTTTACATATTAAAATTGTACTTAAAGATTCATTGACATTGAAAGGCTGTGTAACTTGTGTTGGTGATTGTTTAAATGTTGTCTCATACAAACCGGAGAAAAAACATTTCTGCCAATCCAGTAGGTGGCAGTATTGAACCAAAACCACCCATAAATTTGAGGACGGAGACATGATAAGCTTGCTAAACAGAAAATGCAAGTGCATTTTTATTTATAAAGAAACTTATCAATTACAGGCCATTTAACATTCGTCAGTTTGCATAAATAATTTATGTTCGATTCCAAATCAAATACTGACCCACCGACGCCATTCACTGAATAGACCAACAAAAGATTGATTTATTTGCAAAATGTCACAGCTGTTCACAGCGTATATAGTTTTAGCATACACTGTCCAATAGGGATTCACTCAACTCACCAGGCCACAGTACTCCACATCATCTCCCAGCAGCCCTGTGTCATTCAGAGTGTACTTGGCCCTCTTCAGCTTAGCGTCCACTGGCCCTTTTTCTACCTGGTGCTTTATGGCTTTAAAAAGCTTGTAGAGTGGCTCCCCAGCTGAGTCCTAACACCACAAACACAGAAGTGCACACAAGTCAGCTATTCTGGACTAAGCCTAATGACCAAGCCTTGAGAGATTGAGCTGGTCACATAATTGCAGCTTACCTTGAGGAACTGGTAGAGACAAATGGACATCCAGTTGGCCAGCATCCTCTCAACTACAGTCTCTGATCTATAAACGGGATACAGAAAACATGGGTAAATTACAGGAAGTGCTCCACGTCCAATCTCGGTCCTTGGTGAAGGAGGTGGCGCCTCACCTGCGCAGCATCAGTTTGGGGTTTTTGCTGTGCACGTGCTCCTCCATCAGCCCCAGCAGGAGGGTCCTCATGATGTCTGTGTAGTACTCCAGCTTCCCGTGCAGCGCCACGGTCAGCAACGAGGCGAAGTAGACCTTGCTTCTGGCGTTGAACTCTTGCCGCCCTTCCAGAGTACGGATGAACTGTCAGAGGACGTAAAATCGTTACTGAAGTAAGAAACAAAAGTGTCTATTTTCTTGAAATGCTATAAATAAATCACACAGAACAACAACATTTTATATAACAGTTGAAGAAGTGTCAAATTATGGTTTTCCTCTTTGACATGTTTCATTCAGGATGGTTTGAGCCAAACTGTAGCCCAAATTAACCTGCATGAGAAGGCTAAGTTACCCGTTAGCAGCTAGCCATTACATACCTTTGTTTAGTATAACTCTTAAAAGATGACAGTTTGAAAACGGCAGAGTTGAGCAGACCTGAGGAGGGTCTCTTGATATGTGAGGGCATATTAGGGGGGAAAAACATCTGATTTGCTTGATAAAGCCCTGACCAACACGTAAAAGGCAAAAGCAGAAAACAGCAGGAGATGTTTTTTCCCTCTCATGTGTATTCCTGCTGAGTGGACACGCATCTCAAACTATAAACGTGAATTCTGCATAATCGGTCTGCTTTTATTTAACCTTTTCAGAGACTTTTAAATTCCTCTTTGTGTGTGTGTGTGTGGTAGTTCTATGTAATTAAGTCACTTATACTCCAGATGCTAAAAGGCTTTACATGACTTCTGTGGTCGTCATGGTTACGGTCGACAACCTGTGGATTTGATCAGAAGACATGAGTGTACTTAATTCGATTACTCAAAGACATACATTAATGAGGAAGGTCTTGCTGTTGAGCAGATTGGAGAACTGATTGAGCGCCTGGTCCACGGTGGCCCTGCGGTTTTCCGGGATGTCCAGTTTGCCGGTGATCATGACATCGTTCGCACCATCTTTAGAGGGAAGGAAAAAGACCCGGTCTGTGTAGTTCTTGTAGTCCAGGAAGGGAATCCGGGCCTCACTTACATCACTGGTGTGGTCTTCCATCTCAATCATCAGATCTGAAACAGAGAGAGAGAGAGAGAGAGAGAGAGAGAGAGGTTATCAACTACTGCTTATCCATTTGGGAAAAGTATGAGCTAAATATCCATAGGTTCATAATTTCAGGTGCTGATGAAACTCTGACAACAGACCTGTGAACTCTTTTTTACACCGATCCCGCACGCTCTCCTCCAGACTCTCTAGCTGGTGCTTCACCTTTTCATACTCTCTCTCTGCTTGCTGGCTCTTTCTCCTACAAAATAAAACACACACTGTAAGAAAACTTTTATTTATTTTTTTTTACTTTCTAACTGAACGGGACATGCAGTCTTATTCACCTATAGCAGTACACGGAGATGGCAATGAACAGCAGCATGGGGAGGATTACTGCCGGGATGATGATGTATAGAGGAACCTCACTCTTCTTCTCATAGCGCACAGTGCCCACGTTCCACTCTCCGTGGCCGAACTTAATCTGAGAAATAAGAGAAGGGAGACGAGGAGCTGAGACCAAGAACGAAGATGAACAAATATGTGAAGCCACCAACACCTGGATGAAATTCAGAGCTCACCACTAAGTCCATGGTCTCTGAACTGGTGTCCCTGCGCTGGCGTCTGGACCGTGCTTTAGGAGGCGTGGACGGGGCCTCCAGGAAGAGCTTATCATCGTGCAGGACAGTCACTGCGCACTGAATGTCTCCAACGAATGCCTGCGCCTCTTGAGCGGTCATGGCCTTGGAGAGACCTTGACCCTATGTTTCAATCACATAGACACACAAGTACAAAAAGTATTAACTCACTACCACAAAGTCAGAGGAAGTATTCTCCAAGTATGAAAATATTGTGAAACTAAGAGGAGCACTTGCACACAGTAAGACTGCGTGATGGAGAAACATGCGAAAGCGAAAAATGTTAAAAGATGTCATGTTAGCAAGTGAAAGTTGTTTTTGGTTCTATAAGATGAAATAATCACACAAATATAAGAGGCCTGACAATGCTGTTTTAAAACTTGAAATTCATCATATTTTGCTTATTGTGGTCTTATAATAGAATATAAATCAATTTGTCCCTTTCTGAAACCAGCAGTTCCACTTTGTAAAGTACAATTTTCTGCATTAACTTCATGAACTATAAAGAAAAAAAGATATCGGTTGCTTTCTTAGTACTCCCTCTTCTTCTTTCAGCTGCTCCATTTATCTTCATCTAACTCTGTCTACCACTCGTCAATCCAACTTTCTGCATGTCCTCCCTCACCATATACTCTTGGGCCTTCCTCTTTTCCTCCTGCCTGGCAGATCCATCTTTGACGTTCTCCTCCTGATATACGCCTCATCCCTCCTGTACACATGTCCAAATCATCTTAATCTGGCCACTCTAACTTCGTCCCCAAATCATCCTACCTGCACCGTGCCTCTAATATGCTGAACTAATTCCTAATCCTGTCTATTCCCTCCGTACAACATTGCTAGCGTCCTGTAAACTTTCCTATTCATTCTTGTTGATATCTTTCTGTTACACATCAGTCCGGCTACTCGTCTCCACCCATTCCACCTAGCCTGCGCTCTCTTCCTCACGTCTCTACCACACTCCTCATCACTTTGGACATTTGACCCTGAATATTTAATCTATTCCTCTCCCCTACCTTTCCTGTCTTGCTGCGACTGATCTTCATACCAGTGCATCCCTCCACCTCTATAGACTCATCTCAACCTGCTCCCTACTCTCACTGCTGATCATGGTTGCTTTCTTTGTACAGAGTAAGCAAAGAGATATCAAAATTATTGGCATGATCTAAATCATTTCCATTTTCTATGATGCTGTGAAGAGACAGACGGGAAAAGGTCCACCCTGTAAAAAAACTGTAATCTGTAGGCTGACATGTTGAAATAACCTCATGTTCAAAATGCTGCAGATTTGACTTATGGTCTGCTGAAAGACAATACTAATAAGGCTCTTTTTCCCCCCCATCATGGATTCTCGGTCAGCTTGTACATAGTCGTGTCGTGATGTGATGCTTACATTGACAATAATGATGCTTCCTGCACTGATGGGTTTGTCCGTCAGCTCTTCGAATGTGGGATTGGAGTGGTACTCGAAATCCGTCAGGTTCACCTGGATGTTGTCGAGCTCGAGGACGGTCCTGAAGGACATATCCTCGATGGAGCTGTTGACGGCTGGAGCGAAGAACTCCAGGACGGTGTCGTTCTTACTAAAAACCTCCTGCACAAACTGTGTATATATGGGGAACAAAAAGAGAGCAAATACGTAGCTCCTGGTTAGGTTTTAGAAATGCAGGCAATTTTAGTGATTTGTTAAAATGCTTAAATGCATTACATTTGAATATTACAATAAAATTAGGAAATATAAAAACTAAAAAAAGGTGAAAGACGTGTCGACTGCCAACTAAAATTATATATATTTAGATAGATTATTAGATTTGATTTAAAACAAATTATGTATTAAATATAAATGAATAAAAGGTATTAAAAACTAAATAGCTGGTGCACATTTATGCATCCCTGGTTTAGGAGGAGTTGCGAATAGCAGAATGGATCCTGCATATCTATGCTTCCTAATAAAGTCTCTGTAAAGGTTCGCTCAAATTCCCACTGAGGATAGAAAGAAAGAGTGACACTGATACTGTGGATAGTGATCCTAGGAGTTCCATACACTTTGCAGACAGGAGACACAAATAACATTCAATATTATCAACAGCAATTAGATAAAAGGAAAAGTTCGGAAATGTTTGGAAATGTAATTCACCTCAGCGTTGCTGGGGTGCAGGTTGAACTCGTCAGCAGAGGGCAGCACTCTCATAACAGCTCTCTGAACCAAATCGAATCTGGTTCCCACCACTGCGATCCTGCGGCCTCCGCTGAAATCAACACATGAACAATATCACAGCCAGACCAGCTATTCACTCCTCTACATGTGTGTGTGTGTGTGTGTGTGTGTGTGTGTGTGTGTGTGTGTGTGTGTGTGTGTGTGTGTGTGTGTGTGTGTGTGTGCACGTGTATTTATTCATTGTACTACACTTGTCTTTCTACTGAACTGCCTCATCTTGTGAGTCCTGTCCTGCACAGCTGCTCTAGTTACAAATCCTATAGTTCTGCATACAGAAGACTGTATTCAAAATTTTATTCAGCACAATAACATTTAGTTCTGATTTACATTTGCAATCTTATGCAGTGTTGCATAAGAAGAAATTTAAAAAAAAACAGTCACTCTAAAATCTCTCTTTAAGACACTTGTGCCTACAAAAACATTTTTTTTCTAAAATAATCCTTTTAGCAAAACAACTTAAAAAAATTAAAGATTAAAGTGTATTATTCATTCTTGGAATTACTGTGTTGCATCAAATGTATTTAAACGAAATCAATAGTACTTTTAATTAAGTATTAGGTACAAAATTAGATAACTTATTCACGACATGTTTCTGTAAGTATCGGTGACTCAGAGCTTTGATAATTAACAGCGATTGTATTCTTGTGCACAGTAAAGCCCCAGTGTTCATTTCCAGCTGCTCGCTTAATTACTTCTGGTCATGGAAGGTATTCTTCAAGGACCAACAAACTCTATGAATAAACCCACTTTTAAATCGTTCTGCACACTAGAGAGAGTCAGACTAACCATACGAAGCTTGCTTGAGGGGAGTAGCTGATGATCTTGGGGTTGATGTCGTAGGTGAATTTGCTGTCGGTCACGGTGACTGAGGTGCTCTCTCCGTACTTCACTGTGACGCTGAGTAGCCCTGAAGGAACCTGAAGGCTTTTATATGGACCTGTCTTACATGTGATTTCGTCGCCGAAGTCGATTCTGTGGTGTGTTCAAAGAGAAAGAGGAAAAAATGCATGTATTTATGGACTGTCCAGATTACCATACAACAGAGACGTACAGGTAGAGACCTACATTCCAGAACAGTTAGGCTACGTTCACATTACCAGCATGAAGTGACTCTGAATGAATGTGATTTTTTTTAGACAAAATGTTTTTCAAATTAGATCCGAGTTGCTCTTGTACTTATGTAGTCTGTAAGATTGGATACATGTGAATTGACCGAGAATGGCCAGATCGGGATTCACAGCAGTGGTAGCAATAGCTGACAAAATAATTGACGTAACTGGCTTTCTTGTGAATATGAACTGTCCAATCGGACTAAAAGCAGGAACTGAATAACGTGGCTTCTAATGTAAACATTGCCTTTTACTAATACACGTATTAAAAAGCTGGCGGAAACCATTTCTTAACCCAAACCACAAGTAAGTTGATAAGTTGCTGTTAAGCCCTTGAGTCAGTCGGTTACTCACACTTCACACTGCACACCTCCAATAGTCACGCTTATGTCGTCTTTACTAGCTGTGAACAGGTGTTGACCTGAGATGGTAATAACTGTTCCACCGTCTTGTGGACCTTTTATGGGGTTCACCGTCTGAGGCACGGGGTCCTGAAAGAGAGAAGATGGGCAAGTTGTCTCCTCGGTTAAGTGATATTGGAGCTAAAAAGTGTCTCAGATCAGTGAAAAAGTGAATTTTCAGATAGGATCATAAAACACTTTCTTATAATACTTAATGCTTATTCATGCTTAACCCTTCGTTATTTTGTAAATATGTATACACATTTATATTTTTATCAGATAAAAAGAAACATATTTGCTAAAAACAATTTCATGCCCTTTTATATAGTGTCCATAACCTTTTTGAATTAAAATCTTTTAATGATCTTAACCGTCATTCAGATTTCACATAAAAAGACAAACATGAACAAAATTAGTATTCTAAAATGCTAACTTGTAAAGATATTGCAACATGAATTTGACATGGTTACGGACACTACACATTTTTGTTGTGGAAAAAGATAATCCTTAATTTTGCAGGGAATGTTTTAAATCAAGCCATAATTTTTACATTCCATACGCTGCTAGAAGTTTACACCAATTTTAGTATCAATACTTGAAGACATATGAATACTTTTTAATTATTATTGTTTGAGTGAGACAGTATAATGCTAAAATATTGCCAGTTTTAGGGCATGTAAAAAAGAAAAAAATTCTCAAAAATGGCTGAAGTCAGCAACTTGAAAATTTTAGGGAAGCTGATTAGTACCCTGTATGTGAAGTGAACTGCGGATTCGCTGGTGGCCTTTCCTTCTACATCCACCATTACTGGTCCATCTGGGCTCTTGGGGTTCGGCACGTCCACTGGAGGTTCAGGCAGTGGTCCGATCTTACACACAATACTGACACACACACACACACACACACACATGTAGAAATACATTCAGAAATAGGAAAATTTCTTCTCAGAAACAGATGCATCCAGTCATACTGATCGTGACCGTGCGCATATCTTCTAGTAAAGCAGTACCTGGTGGAGACGGTGTATCTGTCTGCCTGGTGCTCACATGGCACTCCTGCCACAGTTATTCTATTGATGTCTTCTTTTTTAATCCCCAGATTGGATCCCTTTATAGTAACTGAGATCTGCCCCTTCCTGGGCCCGAACCGTGGTGTGATCTGTAGAGAAAGAAAAAAGTTCAGAATGTGCTTTAAAAAAAGAAGAAAAAAAAAAAACATTTTTAACAAGATTGAAAAGTGTTTTAGCTGTTGAAAAGAAGTAGATTTTTTTTTAAACGCAATGAAACACAAAGCTATGCAATCATATGATTAAATTCTAAATAATTATATTGAAAAGTATAAAGAATGAGTGAGTGTGTGTTTGTGTGCGTGTGTATCTTACATCCTTGATGGTGGGAGCAGGGCACTTCGGGAGCTCGTTTCTACAAAGCGTAGAATAAATGCAGGAGTTTGTGGTGTCGCACCATACACACTGATATTTCGGGTCTGCGTTTTTACACAGACTGCAGTCCTCACGGCCCACTGAACAATTGTACAGCACCACTGAGAGAGAGAGAGAGAGAGAGAGAGAGAGAGAGAGAGAGAGAGAGAGAGAGAGAGAGAGAGAGAGAGAGAGAGAAGAGTGAATGGAGAGCTCACGGGAGTAGTACTCTTGGTATTCTGAGTAAATATGTGATTGGGGAGGAAAGTAAAAGCCAGAGGTTACAAATATTTCCAGTCTACAATAATTCCATGTTAGGAGCAGAAATTGACCATTTACATGCTCAGGATCAGATTAATATACACAGAGGTGGAAAATAATGAATTAAAGTAGTTTTTAAAATCTGTAATTTTACTTTTACTTAAGTATGTTTTGTTTAAAGTATTGTACTTCACTACATTTTAAATCATATTCGCTACTGAGTAAAAAATAAATAGATGAAAATGAAAAATAATACAAAGGGGAAGGAAATAAATTGCACCCCGGAAACCACTGCACTGATTGATGGAGAACAAACGCGCTAAATTCACAAGAACGATGGAGACGGACAAAACAGATGTCAGTGATGCAGACACAGCTGAAAGTGAAATGCCAACAAATTCTTATGAAGCAAAACCCTGGTCATATTTAAGCGACCACTTTGATTTCAAGCACAACAAAAAGAACAGATTTATTATGCAAGGGTGTTCCATCCAAACCCCTCTGTTAAAAAAAAACTCAGTAACTTTTACTCTGAGTAAATTTTTAATGAGTTACTTTTTACTTTTACTTGAGTAACTTTTCTTGTACTTCAGTAAAGGTTCCCTAACGTAACAGTACTTTTACTTAAGTAAAATTTTTTTTTTTACTCTTTCCACCTCTGAATATACATCTATAGTTTGCAATACATACTGTACTTTTAGTTAAAAATGTGGGAAAAAAATACAGCAACCTACTAAGGGTTCAAATATAAAGTAATGTTTAAAAAAAAAAAATTTAATAAGAAGGATGGTCGGTGCATTGGATAAAACACATGAATGCTAGAAAAAGAGGTGCGGTCTTATAAACCTCCAAGATAATAGAGCCAATGACCATACTGATAAGGAGATTGGACATCACCGTCAGACCACACTTACCCTGAAGTGTGCTGTCAATCCTCTTCTCCGTCTCTTTATCCTTCACATAGAATGACACGTTCACCTCCGGCGTTTTATCATAAGCAAACTGGACAAAGGAAAATATTCAAATGAATTATTTCTTCCAAATAAACTCAAATATTTCAACACTCAACACTCAAATATAGCAACACTCGCTCACACATCGTCTATACTGCTTTATGCTGTACACAGGGTCAGAGTCTTTCCCAGGAGACGTTTTAGACAGCGTACAATGCTGTGTGTTAACTGACTATTGAACCACTCAGGATACTTTAACACTCAAAGTCTAGGCTAAACCATGATGTTAGTTACGTACAGTAATTTTATAGGAATCAAAAGTGAGGGATCATCTGTATGCTCTTATTTTTAATAAACTCATTAAACAAAATATACTTTTATGCTGTTAATATAACCTTTAGAAAAAGAATTTAAAAAGATATGAAATTTCTTAAAATTTTGTAGAAAATAAGACTATTTCTATTTTTAAAAAATTTGTTCCCAGTCCCACTCATCGCTATGCTTTTTAAAGGTACTTTTACACATAGAGTGTTTCTATTTAAATTTAACCCTGATACAGACTAAAATAACCAATCCGAGAGCATCTGAGCACCTCGAACTGTTAAAGTGATTTGACTCTAAAATCGACTCAACTGCAGGAAGTAAAACAAACGTCATAGGTAATGGATGGTGTGCAGCTAAAGTCACCTGAGAGGCACGACCTGAGCGCACAGCTGTGGCACTGCAGAAATGCGGGTCATTCTCGAAAGATGGACCAATGACAAAAAAAACGATAAAACACAATGTTTTTTTTATAATTTATCTAATTACTTAGTGCCTGCTCTGTTTTTCTCTAATCTGTACAAATGCTAAAAGTTTTGTTAAGCCTAAACATACTGTTCGGGGATATCTAAAGCACATACTGACCTCATAACCATCGAAGCTGTACTTTAACGCCGTAGTAGTCACTTCGCCCACTTTCTTCATGAGCTCGGTACCGATCTGGAACGTTTTTCCCTGGAGGAAGCACAAGACAAGAAACGTTGATTAAATCTCTGATGCTTACTTTACAAATGAGTAACTACAATCGCTTAATATCTTTACCGTGTATTTCTCCAAATTTTTGCCCTCGAATGTGACTTGCTTTTTGTAGCCCACGGGAATGAGTTGGGGCTCCAATTTCTCAAACTGAGGACACTTGTCACGCTGTAAGAATCAGGGAACAAGATCAAAATGTCAAATGTTAACTTTTATAACTGCTGTCATACTGTATGTGAGTGTAAAAATTAACAACCTAGAGCCTTATCCACCTGAGCCACCACTCCCACAGCTTACATTTAATGTATTCTTGTAAAAATAGTTTCCCTTGAAGGTAGCTCGAGCACACAGCTTTGGTTTTATCTATATAATAGATAATATAAGGACATGGTTGAGGCACACTGGTTACGATTTTTGCACAGCAACAATTTTTGTGCAATGGCTTCAACTTCAGAGTCGTATCCTTTCTCAACAGTAAGTCGCTTGGGATAAACCCGTTTGCCTCATCATACCTGGTTTTGCTTAATGATGATGTCCTCCTCAGAATCGTCCTTGTCACTGCACGTGTGATCCTGTGTGTTCCACTGGCAGCCCCACCGACTCGTCACACACGCTATGCAACTGCAATTCGACACGGTAGATGTATACTTGTACATGTTTTTCTAGTTAATAGATTTACACTGAGGAGGGAAAATGTCCGGTTATCACTTACGGTGTATTTACTGCGTTCTTCACAACCGCAGCACAGTTGTAGAACTGGTATTCACCGTGTGTAAGCTCAATGCTTTTATTTAATAGGATCTTCACAGGTACTGCAACAAAATCTATAAAGGCAGAAAAAACAGGCAGATGATACACAGCCTGCAATAAACACGACACATTTTAATTGCTTTTTCATTGCAATTACTAAGAGCAGTGTCTTGTCCTGCATATATTCTGTAGCTTAACTAATGCTATGATATGTGCTGTGACAGACTGCACAGTGTTATCGCCTCTGATACTAAGAGCTCTTCCAGGAAGCAGCTGTTAAAACAGCATTTTAGGATATCACTTGTATGCTCCAGAGATGAACGATGTCTAATTAGGAAGACAGCATTAGGAAAGCACCGACCCCTCTGTGGGAAAACAATTCCAAACACAGGGTGCATGGAGATGTGCTTAAATTAAACTAGCTAACTGCCTCTCTGAAATCAGCTTGCTCATTAACGCAAGAATGTTAAACCTTCTTATAGTGGCACGGCGCTGAGAGGTCTTGTCTGAAAAATAAAGTCTCACCTTGTGTCTCAGGTGTCTGTTGAATGATCTCCGGGTTCGGTAAAGCGCAGATAATCTGACGGTTGTTCATTTCAGCATTGCTTACAAAATTACCAAATACACAGGTCAGCTGACTGGTTACAATGCTGGGGAGCGGGGACACATTAATCTTCACCTGTAAAGCGAGACAAAGATCTAATGACTGTCTCAACTTCTTGAGTGTCGCAAAGGCAAATACAGTGGCATCACAGGCTCTTAAGAGGAAAAAAACAAAAACAAAAAAAAAAACAATACTATTTACGTTTAATAAAATACCAAAAAAAGGCAAAAGTCAAATGATAATTCAATAGAGGTGTGAATAAAGTGGACCTCATAAGCAAAAGCTCATGCATTAAGTTTATTCAAGGACATGGGCAAGACTAAACCAAACAAAATACAAACACTAAATACATGTTACGTTGTGCACAAAAGAGATAAAAAAAATCCAAATGCATCAAAAGACACTAAATTCAAGTAATACACAATTGACTCCCCCGTCCCCCCCTTTTTTTGTTTTAAGAGATTCAGGTCGAAAGTCTAACAAAGCCCTGTAATGAGCTCAACAGAACTTACAATGGAATCAACATTAGCACTGTACCAGGAGAGGTTTGAGCTTCCCAGAAGTGCCTCATGGAATACAAATTATTTAGAGATAGATTAATCGTATCTGACCTGGTTGGTCTTCTTGCAGCTGAGGTTGGGAGGATCAAAACTCTGAATGCCTACACACTTCTGGTTGGGGCTCCACAGCCATGCGTCCCTCTCCTCTCCTTGGCGACATTCCTTTTTTCTGGTGCATCTGCAAGACAATTTAAAAATGAATAAATGAAAAAAATATATATAAATAAATATAATAAAAAAAAAATTATATATATATATATATATATGAATTTGAATGAAATAAGTAAAAGTTCCCTTTGATATTACTAATAATGTATGAGAAGAAACAATAGGTTACTTGCGTAACCCCGGTTCTCTGATAGCATTAAGTGAGGTGTCTCACTATGGGATACGGCCCTTCCGCGTATTCTTCAGAAGCCCTATTACATTACGCCAGCCCCAATTGGCTGGCAGATGTGACGTCGTGTCCTGGCGTGGCCTTCCCTCCCCCCCCGTATAAAGGGGGCAGCACGACGTCACTTCGCTATTCAAAACAAGCAACCTCTTCCTCGCTTCACACAGCAAGGAGGGTGATCTGGTGAGACACCTCACTTAATGCTATCAGAGAACCGGGGTTACGCAAGTAACCTATTGTTCTCTTTCAAGCATACGTTTCGGTGTCTCACTATGGGATATCCTAACTCCCGTATTGTCAGATAGCCTGTCTTGAAGTCTGCCAACCATAACCAACACATTCAGGGCTGAACGAATTTAGTTTGTAGATTCTGTGCTTACACTCAGTACTGCGTGAGCTAGAGTCTGAGCTGTAACATCTAGTTTATAAAATCTGGCGAATGTGTGCGGCGATGACCAGTTCGCCGCTTCACAGATATCCTGTAATGTGACTCCTTTAAACAGAGCCCATGAACTTGACATTCCCCTTGTTGAGTGCACGCGTAAACCAGTTGGGGGTTCGAGACCCTTACTGGAGTATGCCAGCGAAATAGCCTCCACTATCCAATGCGATAAACGTTGCTTAGTGATCGGCTTCCCCGTGCGAGGTTTCGTCCAAGAAACGAACAGCTGATCGCTCTCCCTTAAACCTCTAGTTCGCTCTGTATAGATGCGTAAAGAGCGCACCGGGCACAGTGTATTTAACTTTTGCTGCTCTGATGATGCAAAAGGGGGAGGATGGAAGGCCCTCAGCTCAAGAGGGCTTATAGCATTAATGACTTTAGGCATGAATGCCGGATTAGGTTTCATAACTACTCCCGCATCTCCAGACATGAACTGTAAACATGCTGGGTGCACAGAAAACGCATGCATCTCACCCACGCGCTTCGCTGAGACCAAAGCAATCAATAGCGCAGTCTTGAAGGACAGTGCCTTGAAATCAATCTTGTCTAGCGGTTCAAATGGGGACGTAGACAATGCATCAAGCACCAATCCCAAGTCCCATGATGGGGTAAGTGGTTTTGAAACCGGCAGGGCGCGGCGCGCGCCCTTCATGAATCTGCATATCAGAGGATGTTGCCCACTGTTTTATTATCAAAACCGATGTGGCACGCAGATATAGCAGCCAGAAACACTTTTATGGTTGAGAACGCTCTGCCTTTCTCTATCATTTCCTGAAAAAATGAAAGAATCACTGCCACTGAACACTGAAAGGGAATCTCGTGCCTAGCTGTGCACCAGCGCTCAAACACATTCCATTTGCAGTCGTAGAGAGACCTAGTCGATGCTGCTCTGGCGTTCTGTATGGTCTTGACACTGTCAGGCAGGCCAGTCTTACTTAAATTGGACCACTCACAGGCCAGGCCCATAGTGCCAGTCGTTCCGGGTGAGGGTGGAAGATCTCCCCCCCCCTCTTGTGACAGGAGGTCTCTGCGCTGCGGGAGAGACCACGGTTCGTCGTACAGCATATGCATGATCTCCGCAAGCCAGTGTTTCCCTGGCCATCTCGGAGCTATTAGTATTATTTTCATACCTTCCTTCCTTACTCTGCAGAGAGTTGGTGATATCAGCGCTATTGGCGGGAACGCGTATAGGAGAGTGCGAGGCCACTCGTGTGCTAGCGCATCTATTCCCAGGGGCGCGCTCCGGTCCTTCAGGGAAAAGAACAGGTGACATTGGGCGTTGTCTTTGGACGCGAACAGATCCACTGTCGCTCTGCCATATATGCCCCAGATCTGTTCGACCACTTCGCTGTTCAGTTTCCACTCCCCAAAGGAGGGATTTCCCCTGGACAGCAGATCTGCGCCCTGATTCATCACACCCTGTACGTGTGTTGCTCTCAGGGATAAAAGGTTGACACTGCCCCATAAAATCAGTCTGCGTGCTAGCGTGTGCAGCAGAAGTGATCTGAGACCCCCCTGACGATTTATATACACTACAACTGTAGTGTTGTCCGTTCTCACAAGAACATGATTTCCTCTCAGAAAAGGAAGAAAATGTTTTAGTGTCAGAAAAACAGCTAGCATTTCCAGATAGTTTATGTGAAGATTGGTCATGTGCTGACCCCATCTCCCATTCACTATTCTGCCCTCGTGAATGCCCCCCCAACCGGATAGCGACGCGTCCGTTGTTATCATCTTTCTGTGTCGGACCACGCCCATGGCAACCCCTTCGATCAGGAAATTCGGGTGTCTCCACTGGCGTAGTGCTAGAACCGTCTCTGACGTCACTCTTACCCTTCTCCGTGAGTGACGTACTGGGTCCAGTCCCTGAGACGCCACCCAGCGTTGAAATTCCCTCATATGCAGTCTGCCTAGGGGAATAACTATCAGGGCTGATGCCATCAGTCCTAGTAGTCTGAGGCATGTGCGAAAGGAAACTTTGTGTCCTCTCTGAAACTGTGTCATGCAGCAGGTGAATCTTCTCACCCTGTCTGTCGAGAGTCGCGCTCTGAACTTCACTGAGTCCAGCGCCAGTCCCAGATACGTTATGGATTGTGTGGGAATTAAAACACTCTTTTCTGTGTTTAATCTTAGCCCCAGTTTCTGTATGTGTTCCATAAGCATAGCTGTGTGTTCTCTCGCTTCTTGCTCCGAGCGGGCTGTCACGAGCCAGTCGTCTATGTAAGTAGCGAGACGAATGCCTTTTTCCCTGAGCGGAGTCAGTGCCGCTTCTGTGCATTTCACAAATACTCTGGGACTGAGGGACAAGCCGAATGGTAGCACCAGATATTCGTATACCACACCAAGGAAGGCAAATCTCAAACTTCCTGTGGGGTGGGTATATTTTTATGTGAAAATATGCGTCCTTCAGGTCGATCGATGTAAACCAATCTCCCTGGCGCACTATTTTCAGGAGTGTAGAATGAGTGAGCATTCTGAACTTGTATTTCTTTAGGTATACATTCAGCGCGCGCAGATCTAGTATCGGGCGGAGGGCTTGAGTCCCTTTCTTTGGAACGAGAAAGTATCTCGAGTAAAACCCGCTGTGGCTCTCTTCGGGTGGAACCACTCTTATTGCCCTCTTGTTCAACAGAGAGGAGATCTCCTCTTGAATTTTTTTTTTTTTTTTTTTTTTTTTTTTTTTTTTTTTAGGGGCAGTGGTGGCTCAGTCGGTTAAGGCTGTGGGTTACTGGGTTACTGATCGGAAGGAACCACTCTTATTGCCCTCTTGTTCAACAGAGAGGAGATCTCCTCTTGAAGGACCTGCTTTAGTTCCCCCCGCACCTGGGAATGAATTATCCCCCTGAAGGTTGGGGGGGAAACCGCGAATTGCAGTCTGTACCCGAATTGTATTGTTTTCAATACCCAGCGGGACTGCGTGCATCTGCGCCAACTGCTTATCTGCAGTGTTTTGGCGCCATCGTGCGGCTGAATCGCGAACTGTTCCGTGGTCTGTACTGCGCATGCGCGAGCACTTAGCGCTGTGACAGTGTGTGTGTGCCCCATCGCCTCTGTGAGAGCGAAAGCTCCCCGAGGCGATGTCATATTGTGCTTTATTGACATGTTTTTCAAAATTTTTTGGGGAGATATTTTTTGTAATATATTTATTTGGGGGATACAGTGAAACTTTATTGGGTTTTGAGTGTAACATGTGCTTGTGACACATTGCTGCGTGCACAACGCTGCACCGTCCCATTTCCTTTTCACTGCCACTCTTCCCCTGGCCCTGCCGGGCTCTCCCCGCCACACAGAACAATTGCGGACTCTGGAACTCGTCCTTTGATCTTTGTGAGGGTCGGGAACTAGTGAACTGTGGGGCTGTTGGTTCCCTCCCTGACGAAAGGCCCCGTCAAACGGCCTTCTTCTTCCTCCTCACTCCCTGAAGTTGGGGTTGAGGATGAGGCTGAGACGCAGGCTGGGTCGTCTGAGCTGCCGCTGGCTGATAGCTCCTTCTCTGCCAGGGAGCTCTCTGCTCCACGACCCCGCTTTGGCCAGCTGCACTCGTGGTCGGTCTCTGCCGTTTGGGAATGCGATAGCTGGGGGGAGGGCGGGCTGTGACCTGCGCAAAGGACTGTCGAAACGGCAGGGGGGGGGGGGGTAAGGGGGGGGGGGGTGCCGCCTGCGCCTTCCTGGGCATGCAGAGCTGTAGCGCTTCATCATCCCGCTTTTTCTCCTCGCACCTCTTCTGCATGCGGCTCAAAGCCGAGCCGAAGATGCCTTCTGTCACCACCGGTGCGTCCAGGATTGACTCCTTCTCTCTGTCAGAGAGATTTGTGAGATTGAGCCACCGTCCTCTTTCCTGGATGACCATAGTGGCCATAGCCTTACCCGCGGCTTGCACCGCACACCTCTGAAGCCTCAGGGAGAGATCCGTAACGACACAGATCTCCTCCCAATGTGTCTGACCTGGTGTGGTCGAGGCTTCGTCCTGCAGCTCCGCTTGGTAAGCGGTCAGCAAGGAGGTTGCATTCAGGGCTCTGGCACAGAGAGCGACTGCCTTGTATGCGCGTTCCGTCATGCTCGACTGAAACCGCTCTGCTTTCGATGGCAGTGACGGATTTGCAGCCGCCGCGTGTCTCGGGAGCAGGTGCGCAGCCACTAGCTGTTCCATGGGGGGCATTCGGAAAAGTCCTGCCTTTTCCATCCCGTCCACGTCAAGTGCAGATCCTCCCTGCACTGGCACCTTGCTGGTGAATGGTTTATCCTTCCACGTTACCGCGAGCTCCTCCAGGAGCTCTGGGAAGACTGGAAGGAGCTGCCGTGCCGCCCGTTTTGCTCTCGGCAGCCTCTTCCCCTCGTAGCGAGACTTTGCAGTCTCCGCTACCACGTTCGGCCACTGGATGTCGAGCTTCTCCGCGGCGCGTTTGCACACGTCCTGTAGGTCGACGCTAAGAATCGGGGATGGTACCCCGTCCATAGCTCCAGCGGCTCCCGTCGTGGCAAGAGGTTGCTCCAAGTGCACGGGTGGGAGGAAGGGGGAGTTCTCGAAATCCTCCTCCTCCTCCGACAGGACAAAGTCGGACTGGCCGTCTTCCTCAAAATCGAGCTCGCCTTCCTCCTCGTCAGTACTGAGCACACCGGGCAGAGGGGAGCATGCGTTGAGCTGTTCACCCCACGATAAAGCTGCCGTGGTGGGCAGCTCTACAGGGATGGATACCTGTGGGGTGGTAGCTGGAGTGGGGCTAGGTGAAAGGAGCGGGTCGAGGCCTGACAGGCTAGCTTGGCGCGCTAGCCTGCGACGAAGACTCTTCCTTGTGAAGCGCGCGCAGTGCTCGCAGGCACCGGGGTTGTCGACCGCTAGTTGGGCGTGTTTCAGCCCAAGACAAGCCGAGCAGACCTGGTGTGAATCCTTGCTCGAGATTTTGTTCCCGCAAACGCAGAGTCGCGCGTCTCCTCCTTCCCTAGCCTTAGCCGTCTGCATTGCTGCAGCCATGGTATTGAAGATAGGCTTCTGGTGTGAAGCGAGAAGAGGTTTTTGAATAGCGAAGTGACGTCGTGCTGCCCCCTTTATACGGGGGGGAGGGAAGGCCACGCCAGGACACGACGTCACATCTGCCAGCCAATTGGGGCTGGCGTAATGTAATAGGGCTTCTGAAGAATATGCGGAAGGGGCGTATCCCATAGTGAGACACCGAAACGTATGCTTGAAAGAGAACACCATTTTCATTAGTTTAATATTTTTTACCGCAAAAAATAACAACAGATAATAACAGGGATAGCCCCAAATAACAAAAATTGACAATGTCAGTAGCGGTTGTTTCCACCATTTGCCGCAATGACAGCTTGACTGCAACAACTCATGGTCCTCACTAGCCTCATGATGTTGTTCTGAGGCAATGAGTTCCACTCTTCCACAAGTGCTACAACGCAGTTCTGCCAGGTCACGTGGGGGTGAGGTACGATGATCCAGTCTCTGCTTCAACTGGTCAACCCAGACGTGCTCTATGGGGCTCAGGTCAGAGGACATTGATGGCCATACCATATGAGGCACTCCAACTTCCTGAAGTCGAGCTGTGACAATTCTGGTGGAGCATTATCATCCATGAACAGAAAGTTGGGGGTGTGCTGGTGGAATTGGGGGATGATGATGGGTTCTATGATGTCTCTGAGGTAAGAATGTGCAATGCAAACCCTGGGGAACATGTTGACCTCAGCGTATCGCTCACCTCGCCTTCTCCGGCAACGCTGACGACAATCATTTCTGTAAACAAGACGGTAGACCACTGCTGCATTGTCCAGGTCACATGGTCCTGTGCCCACTGCAAACTTTCATGGCGGTGTCTTGGTGTCAGTGGAGTCAGCTGCAACGGTCGTCTGGCATTCAAGCCAAAGCGGTGGAGTCGGATGCGAATAGTTTGTCTGGAAACCCTTGTACCCCTCTCGCATGTGTGGCAGTTGCATAACGATGTCTGAGTGCATAGGTCCTTAGGTACTGGTCATCGTTGCGGTCCGTCACTCGTGGGGCTCCACTCCTGGGTCTTTCATGAACTCTGCCAGTAGTTCTGTGTCTTGATGCAAGTCTGCTGATAACACTCTGAGACACACCAAGTTCATGAGCAACATCTGACTGCTTGCCCGAAGACGAGCCCTTGGCCAGGTGGCGCTGCTCTTCCGTTAAGTGGCGTCGTGTGGTCATGGATGTTTGATTGATGAACATGGAATGACTTAGTGACAATACCAGCTTTTATACCCACAGAATGTTGAAATTGATGCCACATTGAAAAAGGTTGTCTTTTAGGATTGACCCCAATATACTGTAAGGCACACCTGTACACAATGAACCATTACATGGAAAACACAAAATCACCCCAATACAATTGCCTCCCTATCCCAAAAATGTCTGAAGTGAAACAAACACCATATGTATGCCATCAACTAAGTCTCTCACAATATCCCTAACTTATAACCCATTCTGTACAGTGTCACAGGTGGCCTGGAGCATCTCCTAGGGGACTTGGGGCAGACACAAGGCAGGGTAACACCATGGATGGAGTGACACTACCAGCAAATTAGCCTGATCTGCAGGTCTTTGGACTGTGGGAAGAAACTCTCCCATCCACAATCGCCCACTAAGTAGCTAACCCAAAGCAAACTTGTGATTTGGGATTTAAAGACGTCGGAGGCTTTATCTTCTTTGATTTATTCTGAGCACTTTATTTAACAGGAACTAAACCTGACAATTTCCCTTTGAATCAAAACAACTTAATTTATCATTTTCATAAACTGGCCATAAAGTTAAGAAATTTAAGTGAACATGATGGGTTTCATTTTCATCATCAGTAACTGAGTTGATATGCAATACTCATTGAACTTGATTGACAAGTGGTTCTGCGTTTATGGTCCTCACTTACCGGCCCTCGAGGACACACCAGCCACAATATGGATCCCTCTGACTCACACACGAGTGACAGTCTTTCTTCTGTTCACAAGCCTGCACTGGAACTTTCGTGATCTAAAAGGAAAACAGAAGTGTGATGAACTCACAGGTTACAATACACACACATATTGAGAAATGATTTCACTCTGTATTGCTTAACCACCTTCTTCATAGTGGTGATGTACAGATGATCCATGGTGGAATCAAAGAACATGGATTTGTTAACTGGACCGTCGCTACTATCTCCTGGAAATTTGCCGTACACGTCAGCGTGATCGGTCAGATGAATCTGCAACGCCAGGGCAAGAAGTAAATAACATTGGGCTTGACAGATCCATCGGAATTCATAACGGCCTGCAAGCTGTATAGTGATATTCTAATCTGTTTTACAAGAGGAAAAAAATATCACCTTAAGCACTTCTCCTGTGTTGGTGCCTACGAAAGCCACAGTGTTGTTGTTTACCACAGACACAGCCACAGATGTCAGCAGGCTTTTCCTGGTGTAGATGGCGCTGACACTCAAAGCGAATTCGGGTGTAGTGGCCAATGGAGAAGGCAGGAACTCGGCTCCACAAGGGTGAGTGTCATACAAAGACTCCTGGTGAACACACACACAATGTTCGGAGTATGGACTTTTTTTTTTTTTTACTTTTACCAAATTTCCAACAAGCTTGGGTGTTTACCATTTCTTCATACATCTGAGACTCAGGACACCAGCCAAAAGTATAAAACGTAAAAATATCAAGTTTTACAGACAAATCAAATCAAATGTACAGACAAAACCTCTCTTTTAATTATATATATATATATATTGTATATAGAAATTCTATACAACTAATATAAATAAAGGTTTTGACTGTACACTGGTCAGAACTCGCTCCTTCAATGATATCTTTATGCTTCATTCAATGAAGGACCATAAACCAGTCTCTGAAAAAACTGACTGGACAGAATTTGATGAAAGACATGCAGAAGACAAAGAAACATCCGTAATGCACAAGTCGTATATCCCCTCAAAATACAAATGAAAGATAAAACATGGGATGTTAGAGCAAACATATCTGGAACAGTCTGAGGTGAGGGCGTGGTGTTATGCACTAAAATCACAAGTGTACATGCATTCTGTAGAATAATAATGATAAAAAACAACATGGTCACACATAGGGTTGGGTACCGAAACCCGGTGCCAATACGGCACCGGTACCTATAGAACCGGTATGTACCGGACCGAAACAGAATGAGAATTTCGGTGCCTCATTTCGGTGCCACTTAAATGCCTGAACTGTCGATTGAAATATTTGTTCTCTAGATTCATATATTTTTGTAGATTAATCGTTTATTAGATTAAATAAAAAAATTAAAAGCACAAATCATCCGGAAATGAGAGACCATCCGACATGCGCGTGAATGCAGTAACTAACGTTACACTCGCTCTGACGGCAGCAGGCGGTCTACCTATAGCTTAGCATGCTAAAGTAAACAACTCTCATTAAAATGCCTAAAACTAAACCGTCGAAAGTGTGGCTGCATTTCACAAGATAGGATTCCGGCACCGCGACGTGCAGCGAATGTCTTACTTCAGCTGCGTGTAAAGGCGGAAACACGTTAAATCTAATGAAACATTCGAGGGCAGACGGAATAAAGTTAAAAGCAGACGGAGGCACCGTGTTTAACACGTGCTTGTGGACAACAGCTGGCGCTATCAGTGTGGACGACCCTCAGTCCCAGTCACACCAACTGTAGCAAAAAGGAGTCACCGATTATGATGACGTCAGCAGCCTTTCCGCAGGTTAGTAGTAGGATAATGTAATGTTAATAGCAAAATGCAAATCTTGCATTCATGCTAACAAATAGTCAAACGATTTGTAAAAAACTAATGTAACATGGATTCTGTTTATAATTATGGCTTTCCAGCTAGTACTAGTAGCACTACAACAGTGACCCCATTTACCATTGTAAAGAAGGCTATACATGTCCTGTGCAGGGCAATAAGTCAGGAAAGGAGTCGTATTTTGACAGAAAAGGCAAATATGGTGAAATTTCTGCAAAAGAATTGCTAAAATTTGAAGCTTACATATTTATATATACTTTAAACTTTTAATATATTGTTAAATTTTAAGCATAAAATTTTTTGTTCAATAAAAATTCATACTTGAGTCATCCACTATAATTTTTTGCCTTAAAAGTATCGGTTCAGGCACCGTTTTGGCACCGGTACCGTTTTCAAAGTATCGATTTGGCACCGGTATCGAAAAAACCCAAACGATACCCAACCCTAGTCACACACTCACCTCTATCTTGGTCGAACAAATGTCCTCGTTTTTGGTGGTGTAAGGAGACATGACAGCTCTTGGCTTTGACTCGATGTATTCTCCTCTATAACATGACTTCATGGCCTCCTGCAGTCTGCGGTTGATGCTGCTCATAGGATACATACAGAGTGCAGAGTCCTGGCCATCCGGTTTGCTGAAAAGAGCAAACAGCACCTTATCATCTTCTGGCAAGCTAAGATTTTGGGCGAGAATCGACCCTGGAGAGGTCAAGTATGCTGCTTGCACTTTGTTGTAGACGTTGTCTTTGCCTTTGCTGCAGCTGAGCTGAAGCTCTATGTAGGAATAGTAATTCTGGTCGTTATCACAGAGGCGAGCCAAAAAGCTGACCTTACGGTTATCGTTGGCGTCCATTGCTCGCGAAAAGAGAAAGAAGACATGGGATTTGTGCTTGAAAGCATAGCGAAAGTCATGCTGGTAGCGCTGCATGTATTGGCCTGCCTGCACATTGGAGGTCTCCACGATGTTCTCAAATATGTCCATGTCATTGTTTGTTTGCAACAGACGCGTGCTGACCAGCTTCACACTATCTGCACTGCCATAGCCTTGACCTACTAAAAAAACATTTGCATTTATCGGTTGTGGTTTGTCGTTGATAAAGGTTGAGATCACTCCCACCACTGAGACCGACTTGTCTGGAGTGACCACATACGTCTTCTCTCCCTTGGTGTCACTGTAGTACACTTGCTGCTCAACGTTACTCAGATTGAGCAGGGAGCAGATGCCGCGAAAGACACTGCCACACGAAACCAGCGTGCCCTGAGCCGGATTCACCAGCAGAAGCTTGTTGACGTTGTGCGTTTCCACAGCCTCTACGCACTGGGCAGTGATTGGGGGAGTGCAGTTCGGGCTGTCTTTCTTGGGTCCCGTCTGAGCTGTACTCTCCTTCTGTAGATTAGCGTCCAGCTGATGGATGGCGTCGACGGCGCCCAGATAGATGCGGCCTGTCCGGGGGTCCTGGACCACCGTGCTGATCGTGGTTAGGGAGGAAAACTGGGCACGGGGCTGATCGCAGTCAGAGCGGCCAACACACAGCAGCACCAGGAGCGCTGCCACATGCCACCACTCCATTTCTAAAGGAAAGAGACAAGAAAGAGGAAAACTGTCAAAAATGAAAACACTAGACACACAGAGGTACACTGGGACTAAACAGCTGTGTGGCCACAAAAAAAAAAAAAAACTTGTTAGTGAGACTAATCAAAAAGGCTAGGGAGCATAAAGATCGGACTTCTTTATTCATTCATTCCAAGTGAAGGGAAGCGCATGCGCCCATCATGCATAGAGTCCACTTTACGAGTCTCTGGAGACAGTGTCATGATCTGGGGTTGCTTCAGTTGGTCAGGTCTAGACTCAGCAATGTTATGTGGCAATAAAATGAAGTCAGCTGACGACCTGAATGTACTGAATGACCAGAGTTGGGTGGAGCGCGTTACTGTAATCGAAATGCTTTTCCTAATAATGATGTAATGTAACGCGTTACATTTTAAATGCATGTAATTTGATTACAGTTACCAATGTCTAACATTATGTTACTAGTGTCACAAATGTTTAAAATGTAATCAAAATACTGTTGATTTAAAAATCACGGTTCTGTGCAGCAGCATCAATTAACGAGCATGCGCTTTAATCAATCGTCGGAGAGCTTTGCAGTTTTACATTTGATGTTGTAACAGGTTCACTCTTTTTGCACCGGTGGCACCCCAGACACGAGGCGAGGTCTTACAGAAAAGGGGTGATTTTACTTAGAAAAAAAACACAGATGGAGGAGGGGAAAAAAGGGGGGATTTTTTTTTTATGGAGAGTAAGCCCGCGAACAATTAACATAAATTACGGGGGGCGTCTACGTAGGGAGCCTACGGAGTGAGCGAGGAGCGATAACCGGTTGAACATCACAGGCGCACGCTGTGTACATGTAATAAGTAATCAGTAATTTAATCAAATTACAATTTTAAAGTAGTAATTAATAATTTGTAGTAGATTACTTTTTCTGAGTAACTTCCCCAACAATGTGAATAAGCAGGTTATCAAATCTATGGAGCTTCTCTTCCCTGATGCCACAGGGATATTCCAGGACACAAATTGTGAAAGAGTGGTTCTGGGAGCATGAGGAATCATTTTCACACATGAACTGGACACCACAGTGTGTGCTGTAATCAAAGCTGAATTAAATCATAACATTTACTTTTCTTTCCACCAACAGACAGTGTATTATACATAATGGTAGAAGCAGTGTGAGGAGGGGACCTTAGAAAGGAACAATCCTCATGACTGGCGCAAAGTACGAGGAAATCATATCACACTTTTTTAAATCAAATATTTGATGTTCAGACAGAAACACACAATATTAGCATCCTTTATTTGAAATGGTGCCTTTAATGAAGGTGTGTCAGGTGGTGCAAAGTACACCGGGTAAGATTAGAGGTTGTGGTTTTTCACTCCGGCAGTGAGCGAAGGGCAGGGACACGTTCATCACGATTAAATATGTCATCAATGTCGCTTCTGTGGGTGTAACCAGGATGCGGAAACTACGCTGACTATAGAGACTGGACAACGCAAACACCAATCATTTCTCATAATCACACACGCACTTTCTATTGATGATGACAGGATCAAGACATCCCTCTTAGTGAAGATTTTAAAAGCATGATCGGCCCCCCTGCTAGGAGGAATACTGAGAGTCGGTGTGAGGCTGATTGCTGCGCTGGAAGTGTTGATTACTTTCTGTCCCGTCGCTTGTTCTGGATTTATAATCATCACAGACGGGTTGCGGAAGCTCCTGTGTTTATTTGCGTTCTCATCCTTTATATTCAACCTCTAAACGATTAATAAAAAAAAAAGAAATGAAAACAAAGTCCCGGTGTTACGAGTTATTCTTGGAAGCCTCTGTTAAAGGAAATGATACGGTTATTCTTTTTAGGCATCTGGCAGACGTTCTTATCCAGAGCGACTTACAGTTTTATCTGATTATACATCTGAGCAGTTGTGGGTTAAGGGCCTCGATTGAGGGCCCAACAGAGACAACATGTTGGTTGTGGGATTTGAACCTGAAACCTTCTGAACTGTAGTCCAATGCCTTAACCAGAGCTCCTCCTGTCATGCGTGCTGTCGAAAAAGACCCAATGCTCCCAACGTCCCATTCACACCAGTACTGATGGTGGATGGTTTTGTTCATCTTAACAAGACAACATCTGGACCCTGGATAATAACGTTAAGTTCAGGTCAACACACCCCGGACTACATGTGCAGACATTTGATCCATCCTTTTTCCTTTTTTACATAGTTGAGGATTTGCTGCAGGTCTGATTACAAACATGTGATTGTGAGCGTCTTAAAGGAGTGTCCAGGTGAAGCGTTCCCTACACAGACGGTTTAAAAGGAACGCCCTCGATGCTCCTGGCCGTTTCTCGTGTGCGTGTATGGGCATGTTTTATGTTGCACCAGACGGCCTTTGAGAAAGAATGTGGTGGGTTTTTGTGTGACATTCAGTCACACCCTGCAGCATGCCAAGGCCGGGTCAGCTAATGGCAATGACATGGAACAAATAATAATAATGATCAGTATGATGATAATGCGTGTGGGTGTGTGAGATCCATTATTCCTCCGATTGTAGCAGGTAGACGTGTACTGCACTGTCCTGTTAATATACAGACTTTTATTTGTTCAGCAGTCTGTTCCTGTCCATCTGTGTCCCCTCAATGTCTACATCCATCTCGCTCACATTTTGACTTTCTGTCTGCATCTTTTCATCCATCATTCTCTTTCTCTCTCAATCTGACTGTCTCTCGATTTCTCACACTCACACACACACACTCCCCTAATAACGTCCTTCCGTGGCCAGGAAAGTTAATATGGAATCGGAGCAGCGAAAGCTTCGAACTCACCTAAACAAAAAGCGCACACACTCCACCAGAGAGAGAGTGAACTGAGGAAAACCAAACTGGACTTCCTGGCAGAGGCTAATGGCTCTAGTGCCTCTGCCCTCTGAGTGTACGTGCA
The DNA here is from genome assembly GCA_030522415.1 of Channallabes apus. Classification (NCBI taxonomy): domain Eukaryota; kingdom Metazoa; phylum Chordata; class Actinopteri; order Siluriformes; family Clariidae; genus Channallabes; species Channallabes apus. Next base: position 26,912,606 of record CM060114.1, read on the forward strand.
TATATATATGTGTGTGTGTGTGTGTGTGTGTGTGTGTGTGTGTGTGTGTGTGTGTGTGTGTGTGTGTGTGTGTGTGTGTGTGTGTGTACGCATTCCAGCTGGCTGCAGTCACAGGGCGGTGAGGACAAAGGTTAAAGTAATTATTCTTTGCATACACAGGAAGTGCTCGTGAGAATCGACAAAGAAAACATTCTTAAAAAACACACACACGTACATTATAGGCGGTATTAATCGCCATGACGACGAGAGTCAGAGATGGTTCGTGAAGTTGGAGGAAAAATTTAGCGCTACACAGAGACGAACACACCGCAGTACTGTGCTAATACACCAAGCGTGTTCGTGTACACTTAACGTTTTTTTTTTTCCCGTTTTAATTGATAAAAGCTGAAAATCCGCATCTATACAAAAGGCACTATTGTAACGCCAACACAATACGTCCGTAACACAACATCTAGCACACGCAAGTGTGTTAAACCTTTTGAGATCATTACAAACAGAACAACCCGCACCGGTTTAAAAGCTTTGCTATTACAACATGTTCTGCTTTTTCCCCTCATTAAGACGAGTTCATTAAGAGCCGAGTGTAATGCCTTTAGGCTGAGCATTCGGTTACTCACCTCTCACACACACACACACACACACACACACACAACTATACGGACAGTTTTTTCTGTATTGTGTTACGAAGTTTAATAATGAAATGTTAAACCTTAAACTTTACCAGAATACATAAACACACACACATGTTCTCTCACTCACACACACAAGTTATATCTTTTAATCTCCCAAGATACACTTCCCCAAACTTTTATACGGCAATAAATAAATATGACTGCAGTTACAGTGAACTCCAGACTTTAAGAATAAATATTGAACTCCAAAATTTAATAAAACACTTTTTTTTGGGGGGGGGGGGGGGGGTAGAAAAGCAGCTTTTAAAATGCCACCACAATCTCCAATTATCATTACAGGCACATTTGGTTCTTACAAAGGGCAACACACACACACACACACACACACACACCTCTCAGTGGGATGTGGAACAGCAGGATTGCTTATTGAATCTGACCCGTATTGTGCTGAGCTCATAATTTGCTCCCTGCTTCACTGCTTCACACAGAGCTGCTGCACAGAACTTCTCCACGTCCACTGACTGGAACACACACACACACACGCTCGCTCACACCAACACACTCGCTCACAACCTCACAAACACACACTCGCTCTCTGTCTCTTTCTCACACACACTCCTCCACTCACAGAGAGAGATAGAGTCTTGAACATACACAGAAAGAGATGGTGTGTGTGTGTGTGTGTGTGTGTGTGTGTGTGTGTGTGTGTGCGCGTGTGTGTGTGCGTGAGAGAGTAAGTGAGTGAGGTGTGATGATGTACATTATATATGTGCAATACTTGGAAGTTCTTTATTGAGTAAGCACATTCACACACCACCACACACGCTCTCACTCAGCAGTATTTAACGCTGTGGCGGCTGAGTGTGGTCTCCAGACTTTGAGAGCTCACGTCCTCCTGTTCGCATCTTCAGCACTGAGCATCGACCAGGTTTCGCTCTGAGAGACTCCGCTGTTTCACACTAACCCTCAAGTCAGGACAGGTTTAGAAGCGCCAAGACAAACACCGTTTCTCTGCCGTCACTTCCAGGGTGGAAATCCTAACGGGGGCAGTAAATCAGGAAGATCTCGTTTCTGAGAACAACAACCCGGGACAAGTATAAACCTCACTGAAGCACCTCAGGGCTGAACCCTTGGACCGTTTACGAGCTGCAATACTGATGTCTAGTCAGATCAGGATCGAGTCAGGATTTTAGCCAGTTACAGTCTGACTACTGAGTTGCTTAAACTTGCTTTGAACTTCCGTTTAGTGCATCTTACCTGCAGCCAAGAAATGACTGGGACATTTTGATTGAAAATAAAGCTGGAGGGTAAATAAGGAGGCCCCACCCACCCACACTGGTATAATCCTCAAGCTTAGTGCTCACAGACCAGAAGATCACAACCAACTTAGAGCACTACATGTGAAGATCAGTGCCGATCGATGCCACGTAGACTTCGCTTCCGTTACAGTAATTGCTGGACTTTAACAGGATGAAAGACAAAAACTGAAAAAAAGTCTCAATGGGACAGTATTGAACTATGGATCAGAAGGTCACAGGTTCAAACCAAAGCACCACAACTGTTGGGTCCTTGAGCAAGACTCTTAATCCTCAACTGCTCAGATGTACAATATAATGAGATAAAGACGCAAGTGTTTCTGGATAAGTGCGTCTGCCAAATGTAGTAAATGTAAAAGTAACAAAATAAATAAATGCTTCTGTTTTAGCATCAAATATCAGATCCGAAATTGTTTTGTGCATGTCCTTCTTAAATCAAACAAATCAGCACTCATGTGAAAACAAATTACAGCATATCTGTCTTCAAAGTAGAGTAATTAGTTTGCAAAAAAAAAAAAAAAAAGGGTGAAATTTTTGTAATGAGATTTTACATTACTGGAAAGAACTGTCCAGCACGTTATTAACACCTATTAGAATACTCCTGAAAGTTCAACTTCACTAAAGGAAATGTGTTCGGGGGAAAAAAATAAAACATATCATGAATGCAGATCACAAACACTTAGTAATGATGTATAATAATAAAAACTGACAGTAGAAATCACTGCTATGTTTAAAAGTGAAAGTAAGACCAGTTTAGTCTCATAAGATCTCATCATAAGGAAATACTGTGTCCATAAGAGAAAACCACTTGTTAGCGAGACTCATCAGATAAAAAAAAAAACCCAAATAAATAAAACTAAAAAAAAAAAAAAAAAAAATGTCCAAGGGTTTTTTATTTTATTTTTTTAAGCTGGGGAGCGTAAAGATTGGACGATGGAAAAAGGTCCTGTGGTCTGATGAGCTCAAATTGACTCTATTCCAGAGAGATGGGTGAATCGGGGTAACAAGGGAAACGCCTAAAGCGATGCACACATAATGCATAATACAAGTCTCTGGAGACAGTGTCATGATCTGGGGTTGCTTCAGTTGCTCAGGTCTAGACTGAGACTCAACGTTAAGTGGCAATAATATGAAGTCAGCTGACGACCTGAATGTACTGAATGACCAGATTATCACATCTAAGGGAGTTTGTCTTTCCTGATGGCACGGGGTATTACTGTATGCCAGGACCCAAATTGTGAATTAGTGGATCTGGCAGCATGAGGAAACATTTTCACACATGAACTGGACACCACAGAGGTAGTAAACTCATAAGGAGAGGGGGGGGGGGACGCTAACTACTTGCATTTTCACATTCAGTGAGTCCAAACAGAGTCGCTCAGGCAGCATGATGATTAAGCAAAAGACTAAATGAGTGAGTGGGCGTGTAAACCCAGTAGCAGAGACGGAGGGAAGAGAGAAAGAGGAAATGAATAATAAAGAAAGGGAGCCTGGTACGGCTCGGGAGAGCGCGGACAAGGCATCCTTTGTGCACGTGTAGTGAAGTGATTGTGCTCAGCGGCGAGGGCGAAGGACAACAAGCCCACTACTACAAGCCTACTTCTCTTTGTACAGTACTCAGTGAGCTGCTGTTTTGTGGAAGAACAAGAACGCAGAGCAATGATGAAGTATTTTAGTCAGGGTGAAGCAAAAATCTGTGAAGAATGAGAAGGTTCACATCTCAGGATGATGCTGATGGAGCTACAGTAGTAGTAGGCTATAAAACTCAGGGATGAGAGAAACATGTTACAGCTTATCTATTGCTTTTTTCTTCATTCATTCATTCATTCATTCATTCATTGATCCCCTGCAGCTACAGTAACTTGGATCAACCACCAGACAAATCAACTCATGAGGTTCGTTTTGCATGTACTGGTAACCTCGACAACCCAGCTGTAATGTCATGTTAGCTTAGCTGCCCTTACTAGCCAAGTTGCTAACATGCTTGCTAATGACTTATTTGCAAAATGATCGAGTCGGCCTGCTTTAAGGCCACTTCCTCTTCCTCCATTTTTATTTGCTGTATGTAATTAAAGGAGGTACGTGGGAGGTAACCGAGTACATGTACCCCGTTACTGTGGTTAAGTACATGTTTCACGTATCCGTACTTTACTTGAGTAGTTTTATTGGAGGATACTTTTTACTTTTACTCTGCCCAAAAGTACAAAATTTGTCTGTACTTTTACTTAACTACATTTCTGCATACTGAACATTATATGAAATTGACTGACTTGCCTCGTCTTTGAGGCACGCTTAATCACGTAACAGGTGTTTTAAATGTTATCATTAATAATGATTAATAAACTATTGATCGTTAAAATGATCAACAGCCAGTTAAGGAAAAAACTGCAACAGTGTTTCACCTTTGTGATGTAACTACAGCCTAAGTTATGCGTTCTGGAGTTGGCAGTCGACTGCTTTTTTTCCTACAATGCAGATCAACCAGGAAAACACTGTAAAATACTCGTGAATGTGATCCAGAATAAAGTACTACAAAAGTTGTCACCTTGTAGTTAAACATATCAGTATAAACTGAAGAAACCAGCCATATGGTTCGATGTGTCATGCTTTCTGAGATGATTTTTTTGGTCACCACGCTGTCACAATGGTACCACTTATGTCTTCGCAGCCTTCCTGTCAGCTTGGACCCGTCTCGCCGTTCTTCTCTTACATCACCTAGGTGTTTCTGTCTAGAGAAATGCCACTCAGTGCAAGGCTTGTCTTTTTTGCACCCTTTTGCATAAACCCTAGACACTATTGTGTGTGAAAATGTCAAGATATCAGCAGTTTCTGAAATATGCAAACTGACAAGTCAATACGTTCACATTTCCCCATTTTTTTTTTGACAGCATGATTTTACGTGCTGTTCTGCTTCCACGTGACTGGCTGGCCACAGAGCCGCATGAAGAAATAGGTAAAAGCGAGGTCCTTATAACTTACAAATAGCTATACTATAACTTTATTGTCCTCTTTATTACACCTCGAATACATTACATGATAGAAGTCGATATCACCAGCACTCCTGAGACCAGAGACTGTAATACAGGCTTATGACATGAATCTTTTATATGCTTGCAGAACTATTTGACAACTTTTGGAAATCCTGGAGAGACTGAGCTTCGTAAAAAAAATAAAAATAAAATAAAATAAAACACCACCACTTCTCTGCATTATTCATTGCGAGCATTGACGGCTATAGACGTTGATCAAGACCTTGCAGACACACACACACACACACACACCTCAAACCATGGCGATTTTACAGAAGATAAGAGGGAAACAACATTGGAAAGCTGTGAGTGAATTTAAAAATGACCCAAGTGCACCCTTTTAGTGAGAAACAACATATTATCCATAACGAGCAGCGTTATCTGCCGAATATTACATTTCCACTTACGGAACAATGATGACTAAATGTGTTCGATGAATAAATCATGGATGGAAATCAGCACACGAATGAGAAATTAGAAAATGATGGATTAAGAAGGTTAAACAAATACTTCCAGGATTAATTCTTACGCTACAACCTTACACCTGGATTTAATGAGAAGGAAATGAAACAGATGGATAAAATGCAATATTTGCTATTTTTAGGCATCGATTCAGAATAAATCTGCTATGGCCAGTGTGATCTGGTTAATTAGAAAAAGGCTTGAGGAAATAAATCCTCCTAATGTGCTACTGTTCACCTTCTCTCCGTCTCTGTAAGTGTGTGTGCTCTCCGTGCTCCTGCTAAGCCTGGATTACTGTAACCCACAACTGAACCCACAGTCTGGAGTGAACAGGCCACTTTTTAAGACCGAGCAGACAGACGGATCTCATGCAAAGGAACATTCTATGGGAGGGGGGCGTTCGAGTCAAGCCAGGACTTTCGAATGTGCTGAACGTCAGAACATGGTAACGAGAGCAAAAACTACCATTAATTAATTAATTAATATAATCCCCTGCTACAATAATTCTTCCTAATAGAGTATGCTTTTCACTTACTGAAGACAAAACAAAAGGTAGAAAGACCAACAAACAAGCGGCTGAAAGGCCTGGCGAAGCATCTCAAGAGAGGAAACTCAGCATTTGTTCATGTCCAAGGGTTCGAGACTCCAGGCAGGCGCTGACTGCAAGGGATTTCCATCCAAGTTATTAAAAGCAGTCCTTATATTTGTAATTATGTTTGTTCCATTGTTTATGAACCCCTCAAAACAGGCATAAGTATGGAAATGGCTGCAATGCTTTATGGCATACTCCTCGAATTACAGCTTTTGACTTTGCATATTGAGCGGAGATCAAATGCCGAAAAAAACATTTGTTCCAAAATATATGGACCCGGCTGTACATTTTACTTACATCTTTATATTCTATATTTTTTATTGCCTAGTGTATATCCTAATTGCTTTTACAGTATCCACTATATATTGCATTGATGAAGGAGAAGCTGCACATTGAATCATATTGAACTCTATTGTTCAATAGCGCTAAAGGAATTTTATTCAATTCAGTGGATTCTCATCTGACAAGACATTTATACAATATCAACAATTCTGTGAATACCACAGATGTCACACTACTCTTTTTTAATAAAATGTCATTTTCTGACCCTGAATTGTGTTCGTTATCAAGGTTGCTGATATGCAGCGCTTTATTAGGAGCAGCTGTACACCTACTCACGGCAGAAGTGCAATGCATGAAACACTAGATACCAGCCGGCAGCTTCAGATAATGTTCATATCAACCATCAGACTGAGGATGCAAGCCGTTGCTCTCCTGGGATGTTCACACAATACTCTCTAGCGTTTACTCAGAATGGTGCAATAAAAAACATCTAGTGAACATGTGCTGTTGAGAGAAGTTAATAAAGAATGGACAAAACGGAAAGCTAAAGCTGCACTTGGCACGGACTCATCAAAAAGACTGAATAAGTGTAATCTGGTGTGACGAATCTCAGTTTCTGCTAAGGCACACAGATGGTAGGGTCAGAATCTGGCATCAGCAACACGAAACCATGGACCCAACCAGCGATGTATGAACAGTCCTGGTGGAGGTGGTGTAATGGTGTGGGGAAGGTTCTCTTAGTTTTGTGGCTGTTAATATCGAGAAACCATTGCTTGAATGCCACAATCTATTCGACTATTGCTGCCGAGACGTGCATCCTTTCACGACCACCACTTAGTACCTTCTAATGGCTATATCCATGTCACAAATCAAAAAGTCATCTCAAACCGGTTTCATCAACATGAAGTTCAGTCATCTTTACTGGACTTCTCGCTCACAGGATCTGAAATCCAGTAGAACATGCTTGGGATGTGTTCGAACAGGAGATTTGAAGCATGCAAGTGCGCCTGAAACTATGCAGGAATTGCATGACGCAATCGTGTCAAAACGAACCAGAATCTCAAAGGAATGTTTCCAGCATATTGTTGTCTTCATGCCATGAGGAATGAGGCTGTTTTAAAGGGCAGTGGCAGTATTCTCTACTGAAGTAGTGGTGGGGAGAAAATTATACAAGAAAAACTCTTGTATTTGAAGTTAGTTTGTTTTGCTTAAATGCTGCTCTTGGTTTGTAAGTGAGAAAAATACTGTCGTAAGGAATATGCTTCGTTTTAGTCCTCATGTTTAATTCATTTTGAATACAGCTAAGGTATAAAACCTTTGAGTTATGACAATACCAAAAGCAGGAAAAGAATGAGATATTATATCAGGATATTTATTAAATTGTGTTACTTACAGAATCTTAATATAAAGCAAATCAGCGCCTACGCATCATGGTACAATATGTTATCAGGTGGAAACCGGTGATTCCTTCCCTATCATCCGATATGAGTATAGTGTTCAGAAAGAAGTGCTATTATAAAGTCACACATATTCCATTTTCTTTTTCTGTTCCATGGTTCAGTCAATTCTAGGTAGAACACCGCCTGATATCTTGTTAAGTTTGAATATGAAGACCCCGCACCAAGAAACCGAATATGACCAGACTTTAAACATATTTCATACAGTTTTTCATGACTCCACTAGCGAAACATCAGCTGTAGCTGTTATAATAATGGCTTCATTTCCTCAGCCTTCAGGATCACACACTTTCAGTTTTTTCTTAACACACTCCTAGTAATCCAGGATACCGCGTAGATGACTGAGAACATAGCAACTAAAATAAACACGAAGCGTCGATCATGACGCGAGTGCTAGAATTGTGAATTTAAACGGTATTCAAAGTGATAAACTTCAGTACATAAATCACTTGGGGTTTAATATAGATGAGCAAAAACTCTGAGACAGCTCTTTTTCACTTTCTTTACGAAACTGTCACACTGCCTGGAGTCCGTTCGCACAGATATGCTTGTTTTGAGCTTTATCAAACCTTAAATAACTCCTAATTATATAATTCTGTTATGTTAATATAATATAATTATATATAATGAATAGGTGCATTCAAGTGAATCTTGTGAAATTTCTTGTACATGGCATAAAACCGATTAACATTTACACCAGATTTCAAGCTCAGGACGGTGATTAGCCGCAGAAAAACATTTGAATGATGCAAACATTTTAAAGAAGGTCATACATCTGTGAATGCCTGATTCTTGAAAATAGACTGATAACTTACATAAGAGACGAATCTGTCTGTGGGAACTGAACACACAGTCATGACCATTACAACACCACTTGACCATTACAGGGACTCGGTTGGGAAGTTATTGTCACATCCACCATACAGTCGTGACCTCGCTCCAAGACATTTCCACTTGTTTGAGCTATTTAAGGAGTTCCTGGAAAGCCAGTGTTTCAGAACTGAAGCAGGCAGCTTGATCATGGGTCCAGCGTACTGAGAAAACTTTCTCTCTTGATGGTATCCAAGCACTGGAATAAGTGCATTAGTTTAGCAGGTGATTATACAGAGAAATGAAGGGAGCTTTAACTGTTCTGTTATTCTGCAAAACCAAAAAGTTTGACTTGAACATCCCTCATATAAGGGGTTATGAAGTTTAATGTGTTACACACTATCTACAGCAATGCTGTACAATGAAACAATATTATTGCTACTCATTTTGTCCTAATTAAAAAATGTGTGCGTGCACGAATTCAGTTCAACATCTTGAAAAATGAGTGTGTTCACCTCCATCAGAATTATGGTAATTATCCACTCGGAGCCGCCGATTTGATCGGACTTGGAGCTTTCTGCGGTTTCCGTGGCAACGCTGTGACGGCTAGGCTTAAATTGTAGTCTATTTAAACCTTTCACATTTCACAGTGACAAATTATACCACTTGAGCGTGATTAACAGCGTGATGCGAGTTTTAAACTTAAAACTTACTTCTAGATTTGATCCACTTGCACCGGAGCGGCTCGTTAAAAAAAATCTAATGTTAAAAAATTCATCTTCTACTGAGGTTAGAAGCCACGTCTGTATAATGAAATGGTATGCGTGTGTGTGCGGAGTCCGGTAGATAATCTCGGTATTATCTCCTTAGTGTACTTATTCCCACCGGCACCTAGGTGTTGTTTTTCCATCCTATGGCAGAATGACTCGAAGAGTCCTGTGTCTCACATATACACAACAACAACCAAAAAAAAAAAAAAAGATACACACAGGATGACATGCTCATTTCATCATCCTGAGAGGAGTTACAGCCTCTTGCTCTTTCCCCTCTCTCCGTCATTTGCTGTTCCCCCCCCCCCGCATCTTATCTCTTAAATGCATTCCACAATCGCTTTTTGCTCTTCAAACATCCAAGCCATGAGATAGTGTGCGTGTGCATGTGCGCGCGTGTGTGTGCATCACACATTTACATTTTAGAGTGCAAGTACAGATTTTTATATGTTTGCATGGTAAAATATAATATTCTTTATTTTTTTTTTTAATACTTTGTATTATGGCCATTACTAACTTGTAGTAACACTTAGGGACACTTTAGTGCCTGTACATCACTATTACACAGACACACACACGAAAAAAAGCCCAGAAAGCAACATCCAGGTGACAGGATGTGACCTGATGCACATCTAGCGTACGCTGTAGTGTTTCTGTGAATATATTTCAGGAATAATGAAAATCAATCAAAGCAAAGCAGACTGAAAACTGAAGAAGGAACTACGGCAATCTTCTTATGAGTGTAACCTAATAAAACGTCTTCAGCATGGACATCAGGACGAACTTGGTAACCTGAGCGCCTGAAGATGAATGTATGCATTTCATGGGTGCTGTGTAAACAGAGCGAAACCAAATCATCTGTGATTGATCGTCCCTGACTAAGTAGGCTACTACTGCCGTACATATCTGTTTTGTATAGCTTTTTTTTAATAATAAAAATTTTAAATAGGACCATTAGCTATTCAAGTGGTCAAGTACCAGCTTATTAATCATCAAGCCCTTCTCACTCTTGTTTAGTCTGAAAGCTGAATTACTAACGCGTTTACCTCTCCGCACTCCGGCTGCAGTGTTTACATCCTGTTTCTAGCGCTAAGGCGGCAGAGTAACACCATGCGACACTGCTTGTACCCGTCTAGCCATCTTTCAAACTGGCTCGCTGAGCACCAACACTAACTGGTTTTCTTTTGATGTTTGAGATGCGAGTCTTTTAAAAAAACCATCCAACCCTTTCTTCTGAATGTTCTACATTTTTCCTTAAGCTAGTATGGAATTTACGATCTTAGACTCCGCTCAAGGCGACGGTCATGAAAACCGCTAGGAAGAGCCTGCGCATGAAATTGCTAAACATTTCATAGGACATTTAACATGAATGTTTTGGCTTTGATGTGCCATCCAGTAGGGATGCGAATCACGACGGACCACTCGGTCTGATATTATCGCGATACCAAGGTGCGATTCTGTAAGTATCACGATTTTATTTTTTTCAGATTTTATCATCATTCTAAACAAACTTAGCAAATAATACACTAATACACTAGAGGACAATGTGCGCCTGCTCATGTGTGAACAGTTTGGAGTGCGCCACCTGTAGGATTATAGAAGAACAACAATGTTTTACCACCTCAAATGCCAACGTATATAAATAATTTTTTTCTAAACAAATATCAGTTTGGTAATAGATGAATTGCCGCACAAAATAGATTTTCACGCCTTTCTTTAAAAAAAAAAAAAAAAAAAAAGTTAAAAAGGTTGTTCTTTCTGTAGGCTGTTCTGTTGTATAAGGATTCATTAAGAATGTCAGATGCGTAATAATAATAATAATAATAATAATAATAATAATAATTAAATAGTGGTTAATGTTCAATAAGGTCAATCACTTGGAACTACATCAATGAAGCTTTAATAAACTGACAAAACTGAAAAGTACAAACTAAAGCCTTTTATTTTATTTTTATAAGTTATTTTATTTTTATTCAGTAACTACAGTGTGTGTGTGTGTGTATGTCATTATGACAACAAGTTGGTGTGTGCCTGAAGCTGCTTTACAGTGTGAGAAGTTTAACAGCAGGTAAAAGACAGCACTGTGCGTCTGAGATAAAGCATCAAAATATTTAGATCAAAGATAATTTTTTAAAAATCTCAAAGACTGCATCATCAATTTTTGTGTAGTTTGTTATGGCAACATATATTTTAAAAAATGATAATAATAAAGAAAGAAAAAAATTATATACAATACCAAAGTAGTTCACTGTCACTCCCTGTTTGTGTGTGTGTGTGTGGAGGGGGGGGGGGGGGGGGGAAGAAGAAAAACGACACTGCAGGTGTGGATGAGGCTGCATTATTATCTTCATCATCATTATTATCACTATTATTGCTTCCTGTTTTTGAGCCACAAACTCCTATAACCTGATGTCTGCTCTGACACGGGTCACAGCAACAATGGCATGACATTTTTGGCATGCAGATTTTCAAAGAAAGAAAGCTAATGTATGACTAAGGGCTAATCTCATGATGGTACAAGTTTCATAGAAAACAAGATTCCAGGAGATTACACTCCCTTGAATAAGATTAGACAAGATTTCCTGGTAACATGCGCTATTGTAGCCTTGATTTTTTTTTTCTGTATTAGCTTCCGGCATACTTCAATTCATGCGTGCTCTGGTTTACTGATCCATAGCCGTGGATTTAATTACATACTTCGAAGAAGAAAAACCCCGTCCGTTTTTATGTTGTTGGACATGTTACACAGAAGACACACTTGAAACAGTGAAATAATGTACTGCAAAGTTGTCTACTGTGGCTATACAGAAGCATGTAATGTGTGTAAGGTCATAATATCCTACACACACTTTCACCAGGTTTACTGCACTTCTGGAAATTCAATGCAGCATGACAGATAATAAACTCCATCTTCAGTTCTATATCATATTCAAGGATAAACACGAAGACTGCTCAAGGACCATCATTTCCGCCGGTCCACTTCTTTCCTAACCTTTTACACACTCGTCACAAAAACAACAGCTTGAATCGGTTTCCTGCAGTCACATGTGCTTGAGTCAACACCATGCGAATCCTGACACCAGCGCTTTCTATATAAATACAAACCAGAAAAAGAAAAACAGAACTAAAGGGATGCAGTTCTCCCCCAAACAAGCAAGCTTTCTTCCAAAGTAGAAATGAGGAGTCATCGTTTTTCTGTGTTTTCGTGCTGCTTAAGTCTGTTATACCCAGTCAGAGTGTTATATTGTTATATGAAAAAAATCTATGTATGAAAAATATGAAAAGAATAAAAAGACAATGACTTATGGGAAAACAAAAAAATAAATAAACCTGAGGCATTATTCATTCTCTCTCATTTATTTACTTTTTTTTTTAAATAAAAAAAGATACTCACTCACTCATCTTCTACGGCACAAAAGCCCACAACCACACACACTACAAGCAATATGGAAAATACCAATGGGCTACTCTGCATGTCTTTGGACTGCGGCAGAAAAAGCATGGGGAGAACATGAAAATGCCACACACAGAAATGAGGCATGACTCAAACTCTTGACCCTGGAGGTGCCGCCATAACGATACTCAATATGCATTTACTGTATGTTAATTATTCAGCTGCAATACAGCACAGTTCCTCAAACTGCAACAGCCTCATTGCACAACTGGTCGAAGGTCTCCACTGCCTATCTGTACCAAAACTTTACAAGGAAGTGATTACATAAAAATCATAAAAACTACATAAAAAAAGGTTACACTATGTTTTTAACACAAATATTAACTCTTATCCAACTTTGCAAAAAACTTGTTGCTTCATATTTCGCTTGCAAGGAACCAGAATTTCTTGTATTTTGTATGCTGTCTTGATAAGTTCCATGGGCTCCTTGGAGGACCTTTTTGGCAATTTTGGCAGGTTAATGTCCCTCATTTCCAGTCCAGTTACTGTACAAGACAACTTCCAGAGGAATGTTTAGGTTTTTTTTTTTTTTTTGTTTAAGCCACACAGCGACCTATGAATCATTTAAGCTTAAAAAAACATCTAACTTGAGGCATGAACCAGTGAGAAACCAGTGCAGATGATCAGGTGATTAGTATACCGGTGATGCTGAATAATGCTGAGTGGTTGGAACAGACAAGAGGGGAAATGAGGTTGCTGCTGAGGTTGGTACATAAACTATAACTTCTAATAAATTGTATCTTTAGGCACTCTGCAGCTTTATCGCCCCCATTTATTTACTTTAATCTACAACATTTAACTTAATACGGAGAAAAAAAAATCAAGGTGGATCAATACTTTTACTGCATGCTGTAGAAGTCCATGTTTAACCAAGATAGAAAATTAATCTCCCTTAAATATGGAGGACTTTGAACCATGATGTAAATTAAGTCCTAAGCAGCTACTTTAACTTTAAATGTGCATTTTGTTTTAAATGCAATTACCAGAAAAGCTGCAAGTGATTAAATGATCAAATAAAAAATAAACCAGTTCATTGATCACTGTTAATGTAGCTAAAAGGAAAATACCCGAACCATTGTTCTGCATTTTGTAACTTCTGAAACACTTGTACTCATCCTCAAGCAAATTCTCACACATCTTCCACCTTAGATTTGATTTTGACCTTCAAATTAGTGCGTGTGAATGTCAAATGTCATCAAATTGTCCTTTTCGTTCCTTTTCCTTCTTGCCCAGTGCTGTTCCCTCGTTTCAGCCTTTCTTTCTTTTTCCTGTTCCAATTAGTTTTTTCCGAGCAGCAATCAGCACCACCCATCAGCTTACGCAGCACACCCCACCTGCACTACCACGTACTGTACTTTTACCTACATCTGGCACAGCCTGGAGTCACGCTCCAATCCAAGACGAGTGCTCTTGGATGTACCTTATTACAATGCTGAAACTGAAATATGAGCAATCACAGGCTCATATCAAAGAGCATAATGATCTGACAGCTAGTTAAGTTTGTACTCATTACTTTAACTAACCATTAGCTAAATTCTGGATGCATTTTCTTACAGGGTTACGATGGAAACGTGTTTGAGTGACAATCATGATCATGCCTACATTTCCATTTTAAACGCTGATGATCTCTGCCACGATACGTTCTGTTATTCTGGTTACTAAAACATGGAATGACCTTTAGACACCACAATTAATCATCACCCTGTGCAATATGTGCAAATTCACTTTCACTCTCACTCCAGAAGAATCCACCAGTTGTTTCTGTATTAGAAATGTGGAAGCAGGGCAGACTGAAACGGACTCCAAACTGCTGAGCAGACTGAACACAAAAGGAAGTGCAGTCTTTTAGAGCATTTATAGGCATTTTCATTTCCTTAAAATATATATAAATTAATTCAAATAAAGAATAATGCTTAAAACAATGAGCCGAGTCATTGAAACTCCTACTCAACGTATGAGAATCATGGGTAAACTCCCGAATCAAGAAGACTTGATTTTTGATTATCTAGTCTTTTGATTCGATGCAATAGCAGTTAATGTTTAGAATCAGATTTGTTTCAAGCATCTATATTTCTTACAGATATAGTAAGAAAAACTACTTAAAGTATCTACTAAGCAATAACTGAAATGCTGTGCTAGTTTTGTTATATTGATTAGTTTAAAAGTCAAGACCCATACAAAGCGCTAAGATTTTTCTCCCCTTACAATATTCTGCTCCATACTCCAGTCCAGTAGGTGGTGGTATTGCACAAACCAACCATAAACCCTAAACTAAAAAAATATAGATGATGTTGCGGAATATGGAAGTGACATTGCTAATTTCTGCAAAAGTTTCGTTATATTGTTGAGAAATTCATACATTTTTGTTCATTTAACATTTGCGAGTTTTAATCTTTGATATAATAAACTTTTTTTTGCAATCAATTCAGTATATGAATTAAATATGAACAAAAAACAAAATATGAATTAAATTGCATAAAATCGATAAAAAAAATCCCAGCTCCTACACAATTGCATCATCATAGATGCTCTTTTAAATTTAAAATAAATTATTAAACATATTTGTCTGTATTCCCCAGTCTATTTTGTATGTACAGTATACTGTGAATAGATACACCATGTTTATCACACTAAAATTACTAAAATCCCAGAAAAATATGAAACCTGTATTTTGCTTAATAAAAAATGAATAGCAAATAAGTCACATGACATATAACCCTGGAATAATTGACAGTTGCGCGTGCACTGGCGGTAAAGCACCTTACTGCAATGAGGATATTTTAAACTGTAGTTTCTATTTTACGCAAGTGAATTGCGAACCACTATAATGAAATCTGTTGAGTTTAACTTGAGCTTTGGATGCTCAAACGGTCATACCTCCTCAAAAATCCTGCGCAAGCCACAGCTGAACGTTACCATGGCGATTACAGCTGGTTAAACCTCCTAGGTTCACACCAGTCAGTGTTCCCTTTCAGTCTAGCAATCATCATTATTATCAAAACGACCATGCTGCCTCAATCTGCTCTCACCCACTCACATGCGCTAGGTCCTTCATAAATGCATACTGTAGAAAGTTGCATTAACCTTATTTCGAAAGTGCACTGCATCCCTGATCCTGACCGTCTGTAACTTTTTAATTAAATATTACTGAAATAACATCTTGCATTTTGAATACCACAGACAACCAATTTGGGGAAAATTAACCATGCTAAGCAGGGCCCGAGAGAAAAGACCACATTTTCACAAAAATGTGTCACATGCCCCGACAACAGAGGCTGGATGGAAATACTGCCCAACAACCCCTTGGGTTTACTTTCTATTTTTAAATTTCAATTTAGCAAACTAGGATCAACCGTGTGGCTTTTATCCACTGCTACCAATTTGCAGCTTTACTAGTTGAATGAGCGCATTTGCTGAAGCGTTGTGTGTGTCCACACGTGGACACAATCATATGCACGCATGTTGATAGAACATCTGGAGAACTCTGATAAAAAAAAAAAAAATAAGTTAAAAAAAAAAATTTAACATTCAAAAAAAAGGCATTTGTTTTGTCAGTTAATTTGAGTAAGATCCATCTCGATAACTAAATGCAAAGCAAATTGGCAGACTGTCCAACTATGATATATATTTATATCATATATAAATCTATTGATATAACATCTATTTATTATTGATGAGACACAATTTATGATCAGTTGATTTCCTCTGCATAATAAAAAATTGTTTAATCGTTACTAATTCCTAAAACACTATGTTTCTGTGCATCTGCTGTGAAGCAGAAACGTGCAGGTTTTTAATGCCGATAACTGCGCATGCTAACAACACGCTGGTGTGCGGTTAACTGAACCAACTGTAGACAGAGGTCCAATAAAAAAAGAACTGACTTAAACCTGGAATAAATACACCATAACTTTAAAAGATAGAAATATGATTTACCTCAGTGGGACAGCAGAAGCTTCATACGAGTCAAACATGGAACGCATTTTTGTGTGGAACGAGGGTTGTGGAATTCGGCTTATATGAGAATGTATATGATTTTAAAACAGCTTAAACTGCCAGAAATCATATAAACAGTATACACACACATACCACATACTGTATATTTTATATATATATATATATGCAAATACACACTTCAGGAAAAGAAAATAGTATTATGTATATTATATTAATATAATAGTAATAATATCATAATAGTATCATATAAACAATCCTCATAATATTGCTGTATGCGCGCATGTTATTTTGGCAGTTTATGCCATTTTCAAATCGTTTAGCATTCTTGCCACATTCTGCGTATTCACATTCTGTACATCATGTTTACATTTTACGTTTCATTTACACATTTTCCATTTTAATTACCGTTCTTTTAATTTCTTTCAGTGCAATTTTTCCTTGTAGTAAAATCCATCTTTCTATCTATTCACTCAACCTTTCCATTATTTTTTTTATATCATGAATAGTCATAATATTTCATATCATATCACTGTATATGGTCACAAATGTGACAAATGTTTGAGGTCTAAGCAGCAGGATTAATTAATTCAGTAGTTATCACATGTAAGACAAATATCTAAACCTAGTATTATTTAGTTAATAATAATAATAATAATAATCAGCTTGACCTGTGAGGTGACTGAGGTTATAACAGGAGAACAGGAGAGTTTTGTGACTGACTTTATTCCACATACCTCAGCTTGTGACCATAGAGATTTTGGTGAGGCATGTTTAACTTCGGCTACAGGCTACTATCTTGTGGAATTTTTTTCGCATAACCTCAACATTGACAACATACCACAATCCAGATAAAATGTATGGAGTTTGATTTATATGCTTCATTTGCCCCTATGGGCGAGCCACCATTGACTGTGTTCCTGTTTCTGAAAAGGTTATCTATCCTCCACGCATGCTAATTAGAACACTTAATAATAATTATACAACAGACAGAAACCTTGTACCACACTTGATACTGCTTGTGGAAAGCTAATAAGGTTTTTTGTTGTGTGAAAGCCAATACTTTTTTAATTATGGGTTCAAATCTATTTGTCTGCCAGGCAACAACAGAAAAAACAATACATACACCCTAATAAACTGGGATCAAAATATACTTTCCTAGTATGCAAGCTACTCATTGTCCACGCCTGCCTTTAGAACCGACATAAATGACGTGATGAGTAAAATTTAAAAAGGTAGATGCCAATGCAGACTGAGAAAACGAAATGTGCATTTACAATAAATTCCTTGTCTTTGTACACATACGGTGTTTCTTAAGAGCCTTTCCATGAATGTGTGTGTGAAATTAATGGATATGGGTGACAAGAGGAGGAAGGCATGTGGAAAAAAAAAATCAATGGCCTGTCAGAGTCCAAATACATCTGCCTGCAGACGCTGTTCCACAGGCTGACAGCTAATTGTTTCTCGAGCCCTTGGCAGAGACTGTCACAGTGTTGTATTATCAAAATGGCGAGTGACGCGCCGAAAGGTCAGTGGAATTGTTGTGTCTCATACCTGTCCGTATCTGGAAAGGGTGTGACAAATAGTGAATTTGTGGAGGAGGCAGAAATGTGACCAGGAGAAGATCAGGGAGAGAAAGACAAAGAGAGAAGTAGAGGCAGAGAAGTGCAAGTTAGTGCAAGGCTTGAGGTGACCACAGAAATGGCTGTGAACAAGTGGTGGAGGAAGTTTACGAGTCAATTAAAGGCTGGTAGTAAGCGTGCGCTCTTTGTCCAAGTGCACTGCTAAAACTGAAACTCGTTCTCACAGAGGCCTGCCCGCTGACCTCTTGCATTGCTGTGACCCCAGAAACTTGCAAATAGACTTCTTCACACTGGCGATTAACTCCTAACTGGTGTACCCATTTCAAGAGCTGTAGGACAACTCCAAGACACCTTGTTCTAATGTTAGGATATGTTTTAAATGGTTAACAGAAATGCAGGAAATTTTACCTGATTTTAATGTTTTAATGCGATATACATGAACAACAATCATGACAGCCACAATGAGTACAACCAATATCTGTACTTTCAATACCTTACTGCACGGTTGTGCGTAACCAAAGTAACATATAGCACTTGAAACAGAATTATCGACAGCTGCTGACTTGTATGTAACGGCTTGATTTGCCTTCCCTCTGTAAAACGACTAATCACGTAACAGGTGTATGAAATCAGACAGTGACGAAAGAGTCTGGAAGCATGAGAGAGAGACTTTTACTATGACATAAAGGCTATAGGGAGCTAATTCAAGTTTGGTATGGTTGATACTCAAGTACATGTAATGGTTCTCTTATAGAAATGTATATGGGGGACTTATTTTCCTTGAGTAATATTTTATCCAAGGTATTTCTCCTTTTACTCAAGTACACGATTTGTGTACTTCGCCCACCACTGAATTTTATTAGATGCAAATAAAGAAGTCTACAGATTGTAGGCGTCCCATCCAGAGTGGATTCCCTCTGTAACCACTATGACTCTAATGGGGATAACAAAAAGGAATAAAATCCTTAATGATTTAATCTCAGCCGGGTCGAAATGTACTGGGGCCAATATTAACCATCCTGACTAATGACTTCATGAAAAGTGACCGTAGATATAAGTCATACCTCGCTTAACCCTCAGGATGCTCAGAGAAGTAACCATGGAAACCAAAGATAATAAGCAAACAACTCTACCACCATGAAAGAACACACTGTTGTTTCATAATGAGGCTTTTTTTTTTCTCCTCCCAAATGTTTACGTGCGCTACAAATTATTTTCCTGTTTATCAATGCAAACACTGATCCTGGCCTCTAGTTACACCCCATCTCATTATTAAAACAACACAACAGTGCTCGCAGTCGCAGTCTCTTTTTATCCCCTACTGAGGCGACTGCAACACAGACTCGGGTTCATTCCGTTTCATCGTGCTTTATTTTCCCTGTCACCTTAGTGTCTTTCTTCCTTCCAGATGTTCTCTGTCAGATGTTGATCTTGTACCGATTTGGGTTCATTTTGTCTCGAGCCTTTCTGCCCACTAGAGACAACGATCCCCAATCCAGCGCTCGAAACAGGAAACAGAACCAATAAATCATCTTGATAATGATGTGCAACACAGGATGCTATATTAAACCGGGGAACAGATTACAGCAGCGGGACAGCCATTACAGCCGAGAGAGCACACACATCCCTCACCCACCCACGGAGCAACGAGGGGAGCGGGACATGTCTCTTTTCTGACACTGGCCATTTCTTCTGGCTCTCCCACAGGCTTTGCAATTAGATTTGAAGCACCAAGGCCATCCTAAAGCAAAGCAGTTTCTCTATTCGGTCTCTCTACATGTTGCAAATTCTGGCTTGAATGGACAGGCAAAATGGCCCAATATTTCTGCCTTGGCGTTTTTCTAAACTAAGTCTGATCTGATTCTGTAACAGAAAGAGGTCATGCCGTAGAGGACAGCACAAATTACAGACAGCAGAACACCATTATCAACTTGAAGGACACACTGGAACACAAAGGTATTACACTTACATGCATGTGTTGTATGTGTGCATCTGTCCAGGGAGCAAGGGAGAGGCAGTCTCCTAAGCAGTGGGTTTAATTTCATGTAAATTGATCATTACTTGCCTCCAGGGTGCCACACACTCCAGAAACAGCGGGACATTATTTAAATGAGCTTCTCTATAGCTGTAAAGAGTCGAAAGCTGCTGCCTTCCTCTTCTCCCTCCCTTCACCCCTTCGTTAAATCCAACAAAGTCAGCAGTCAGTCTGGACACCAGAATTCTTGCAGAATATAAGCACGGAGTTGCTTCCCAAATCACAAATCACATGCATGTCTGTTAAATCAACCAGGCAAACCTTTCCACATTCTCCCTGAAAGCTGACCTAAGGTTTAAAGATGAACTGGCATCTTGTAGACAACGAGAACAATTCAGTCTGCTGAAATCTAATATCTAATATTTCTCATTATGAGATTTTATGAGACTATTAAACCCATTTCTACATACATTTACCCATTTATAAATTATTACTGGTCGATCATTTTGCTTCTTGCTAGAAAAAAGAAGAAAAATGTCCTACAAGATTATATTTTTGTAGCATGTTAGTACATGAGGTGTCTACTTCCTTACTTTTTCACATACATAATTGCTTAACAGCACCTTAATACCCCTCTGAAAGCCTGACAAACTGTCACCTGAACCCTTTCACCTGAAAACATTTGATAATCATCACCTTCCCCAGAGACGTTAAACAGGCAAACATTCAGTGAATCATAAGCCGCAGTTTTTATTGCTCTTTTAACCTATACAACTGTGTCTTGTTTGGTTTTTATAGCCTGCTTTTCATGTTAAATCACTTTGCTTTTTTTCTTTTCTTTTTTTACACAAAAGGTACGAACACACATGGGAAACAGTCTGTTATTGTCCTCGTGTCTGAACATAAATGCAAATGTCATAGGGTGGGCATTCAAGTCAAAACTGGGACTTTTGCCTCCGCAGAATAATAGAGAACAGTTAAGGGAGTAAAAACTCAATGCTACACGAAGGCACTTATCTCAGCGTTTCACTAGTGTTTGGATACCATGAAAGTATTCTGTCACCATCCTTGCACAGTTCCTAACCCAATTCCGGTCATTTAAAATCTGATTAATTGTTTTCTTTGCTTGATGCAAGCCAGTAATTTGGCCCATCTGAAGTGGTGACGAATGACATTTTTTTGGCCCGGCGGTGTGTATTTAGTTAGCTAATTTTGGTTTCCCTCTCCCTGCAGCGCTGACTCAAACCTCTGGTTGGGAAACCCCACTCCACAGTCAATATATGAAGCAGAAAAAGAATGATGTGGCAGCTTTTTTGTTTGTTTGTTTGTTTTAATGCATCTAAAGCACATTATCATTAAATATTCATCAGCCTCTACCTAAGACAGAGTTTAAAATATACTTTAAAGAACAACTTTTCTTTTATAAATTATTAGCTATGCTAATAGTTTTTATGCATCCATTATTTTCAGACAACTTGTTTTATTACTTCACACTCTACAGCACTTCAAGGACTGCATTCTATTATTATTATTATTATTATAATATTCACATTAAATATGAAATGTATATACAGTACAGGAGAATATATGCATGGCTGTAAAGAAAAAAAATATACAGTAAAAGACAAAAAAAGTTTTCAGATGGAAACAAAAAACCTAATGTACGCTCCTGGGATTTGCATAAAAATAGAAAGTAGCGAATGTGACAAAGTTACCAGAAGAACTCGTATTCTCCAGCAAGCTCAGTAAAACCTAACAGCTGTTTTACTTATAGTAATGTGCAAAAGTCTTGGACACATACAAAAATATGGCATAAGCAAAAGATGCCTTTGAAAACATTTCTGCATAAATGAAACTTCTATAAAGAGCAATAAAGAGTAATAAAATAAACAGTCAATATTTGGAGTGAAAACTCATTGCTTAAAATCAGGAGTTTTAGAAGCAGATTTGTGCAGTTTTATAAGAAAATAGTTGTTAGGTTTTACTGTTGAGCGTTATTAATTTTTAAGTTATATATGGAAATACTGAATGATTTTGTAAAATCAAACATGTTTAACAAAATTGTATGGCTTTTGCACAATGCTTGTACATGTAAAATTATTATATACTAGACTTTAAAAAAAAAAATAATAAAGATTTTTTAAATCCAGTACCTTAACGTCTCTCTGTACAAACGGAAAATATTGTCGCTGTGTGCATAAGTCTTATGGTGTGTGTGTGTGTGTGTGTGTGTGTGTGTGTGTGTGTGTGTGTGTGTGTAAGTGTGTGTGTGTGAGTGTGTGTGAGTGTGTGTGAGAGAGAGAGACTGACAGGCACAGAGACTGATATTCTCATGACACAAACCAGGCCAGTACGAAGTGTCTTTCCTTATGTGGTGGTTATTTTGGCAGTTCGAGTACTCTGCCCTTACAGTTTAAGAAATCCCGGAGTGGAAAGCAGCTGGGAAATACACATTTGTGATTCACATAACCCTCAAAGGTCCACTGGAGCACTTCTTTCCAATATACCCCACACACACACACACACACACACACACACACACACACTGCATGTTATGTGACAGACAGACTCTACATGACAGTTAAAGGGAGGATGCGACTATTTGAAAAACAGTTTGATAATGCAAAATATTATTACTGCTCCAAGGTCTTTCTCTCATTCAGTCAGCTCTAAAAGGAGAAGAAAGGAAAACATTTGAAATGTCACTCAGCTGTCAACTTCTGCTGCCTCCGAAATATAAAACAGAAAGTGCAAGTTTTGGTCGCAGAGCAAAATTAGATCAGTCACCGAAACCCTGGGTGTTTTTTTTTTAACCTGCCTTTCAATCAAGGTTTCCTTAACAGCTCACCTCCGCTGCTTTATGAAAAGCAATGTGGCGATGGCAGGCCGCCAACATGAACACAGCACTGAGATAATGAAGGTAGGACGAGAAGGGGATGAGACAGAGACAGATTGTTGGTTTGTGCAAGAAAAGATTATGCATTTTTATGACTATTATTTTTTTTTTTACCCGAGAGGCACGGATCATATTTCATTGATGCGAAAGAAACAAAAGCATTTCTGCGACCCTGTTCCTGTGTGTGTGTGTGTGTGTGTGTGTGTGTGTGTGTGTGTGTGTGTGTGTGTGTGTGTGTGTGTGTGTGTGTGTGTGTGTGTGTGTGTGTGTAGACAACAGAAGCCCTGGCAGCCAACTGAGCACTTAATGAAAAGCACAAAAGCAAGGAGTGCTGGGAAAATAAAGAAAACCATTTAAGGGAATCCTGCGAGTAAATGCCTCCCTCGCCGTCTTTACCGGCCTTCCTTTCTCTCCAAACAGAAATCCATCTTTATTTACTTAGAGGATCTCAGAATAACCTTCCAAATCACCCCAAGCCATATTTCTCACTTACTTGTGCTCCTCCTCTTCCTCAGTCCCTCCCTTTGATGGTGCTCTTCAACAGGACAGCAGAAACACTGAGTAAAAGGGAGAGAAAGAGAAAGTCATGAATAAAAAATAAATAAATAAAGTTTTTTGGAAAAGTATGCCATCTACATTTAGTGAATTTAAACATACTGTAACACTTTTCTATAAATTGTTCCTTTGACAAAGTGAAATAACCTGAGTCTTCCAGTAACTAGGTTTCAGGTTCGGACCTCAAAAATTCTCTCTCGTCTTGTTCATGAGGATTGTTTTGCATGACATTTCTTCTAAGCCAATTCTTACAGTCTTTTAAGACTCCCATGTTGAAGATTATAAGTCAGCTTTCCAAACTTTGGAGCACCGGTTTCGACAGGATCATGGCACCTGACATGCACAACTAATCACATTCTTCTCTGTGAAATGTTTGACTGGATTAAAAATAATAATAATAAAATAAGTTCCTTAGATAAACCTACTTTGGGGTCATTGTGCAACAGAATAACAAAAGTCGTGACTAAACATGTTTTCTGTGAAAGAAGGCACGAGTACAAGAACGTATGCAGCAGCTAGTGATTTAAATGAAACAAAATTATGCAAAATTAATTTTTTCGGTCATTTTTAGACGACGTTCACATGGAGACAAATAAATATACAGGACCAGTCACGTGTGGACATACCTTCTAAATCAATGTTTTTTGTTTAGCGATTTATTTTCTACATTGTAGAATACTGGAGATTTCAAAACTACGAGATAACACATATGGCATTATGTAATTAAGCAAAAACAACAATAGTCAGTTATTACAAAAGTCACCTATTCTGGAATAGTTCTTGCAAGAACAGTATTGTCAAGTGTATTTGCAAAACTGGATCTAATGAAGACTATCCTAGGAAAGCAAGACTAAAGGAGTTGGTCATTTAGAGGTACCAGCCTCAGAAATCACCATCTAACAAACAGCACCTCAGATTAGAGCCGTTATAAGGAGCATAAGTAGCGGACACCTCTCAATTTCAACTGTTCAAAGGAGATTATTGCATATTTCGGATGCCTCGTGTCTGCATTAATGAATCAAAGTCTTCCCACCGATATCCATCTCCCACCTCTCCGCATGAATAATGAGAAACTTTCCAAGAATCCATTCAAGTAGGGCTTCAATCTGGGCTGCGTCTCTACACTTGACTGGAGTCCTGATTACGGCCTACTTCGGAAACTGACACGGATAAAAACAGTGAGAAGCGGAAACACAGCGTGCAGATGGAAGCCTGGCTGTGGGGTTCCTAATGAAGCCCAGGATGATCATGATTAGAAGTAGAAAATCATAATAATTTCAGGGACACCCCTCCACTCAGACGAAGCCGTGCTCACTGAAACGGATCTGGTGGTTCTACACGTGGGAGGATGGATAAGAGAATGCACATGTTGCTCATAAGAGCATGGTCCGTTTCCTTTCACAGCATCTCTGACATGAATGGGTGTGTTTCAACATGTATGGATTTGTTTTTTTGCACACATACCCCTCCCTACTATGCAGGAAATCTGTGTCTCAACAGCATGTGTTATGTTTTACTGCATGCGTGTGTCTAGCTATAGTTGTCTCCGTATGCGAGGCTCAGTGTGTAGACATGATGTAAGCCCGCGTCTAGTGTGATGTGTAATAGATGCATCAGAAATATAGCAGATGCTCTGCTTTCGAAATAAGGAAGGTGGGTTACCCGAGTGTGGAGGTGCTTTTGCTTGCATTTACATCACTCAACAAACACAGCATCTCCCCACATAAATGCCGTTTCCCACGAATATTATCTGAAACCCGGCCAGTGCTCTAGAGCTGGCTCTTGAATCACAGCTTGTCAGACTCCACGTAACCAAAGACGGATTTGATTGGGAAAATCTATATCTAATTGACGTTAGAATAAGTCCAGTTCAGTCAATTTTACATTAAAACACTTAAATCAAACTGTTTATTTGATTAAAAATAAACAGAATAAAAATAAAATGATCTTCCCTTCATACAGAACACCCATCTCGCTCATCAATACCTTTGCTCCTGGCTTAAGGCTGAGACCACCAACGACCTGCATCCCCACTTTTCACACAAGCTGCCAAGGTGCAGTATTCCCTGCCTTAAACCGGCTGCGTGAAAACATCTTGTAATGTGTTGCCAGATCCCAAAGCTTGGCCCCATTTTCCCCCACCAATGACAACCAGATGTTTATAGCCATGTCCCGAATTCTGATCCTTCACTTTTCCATTTTCTGCATCTTCGAGTTTAATCATGCCTCTTACAAATGCATTTTTATTATTGCACTATTAGCATAAAAGATTACACGTTAGACATGGGATATACACAAAGTCTTTTTTTTTTTTATACACAATATCCAGCGATGATTATCTCATACTATATTAAATTAGAAAACTTGCCAACTCCTAAGAGTTTTGTGTAAGGTCATCTTTTTTGGGAAGAAAGATGAGGTGATGCATCACTGGCGATGAAACATTTTACAAAAGGAAGCACATGGCTTCATTAAAGTAACTCAAACTGAAATCGAGTACGGTTTGGCATCAGGAAAACTGGCAGGGACATCAAAACTAGGATTGCTACCCATGAACCACCCATATTACATATTACACATGACAGACTTTACTACCGTCTGCCAACTGAAAATGGATGCAGCTTGCGATACGGGACGTGTTCGGCATTCACAAAGCAAGACTTCTCCTCAATCACCAGCTTCCACCATCATCCTTCCAACCAACTGAAAGACCAAAATGGATTGTAGCTGCACCGCAGAAAAAGAAAAACCCAGTTGTGGGTTTGAGTGGTTGAGAGGGGATCCAAAATCTCCTCCCTAAGCCCTCAGCGTAATAGACTGGGAGACCACTGTGCTCTTCTGGAAACAGCGATCGCTCACTCACACGCACGGGAAGCTATGATAGAGCTACCACATGGTTTATGTCTTTCCCACACATGCAGTAAGGGTCATGTGAGGTTAGCATGGGGGGCAAAGTGTAATGGGCTCATATTTCTGCTCACACCTCCAACATTAATAGCTTTGAAACTCGACTATCAGTGAAGTTCTAAAATCTAAATCCAGGAAATCTGGTAGCAACTCAACGGTAGACCCCCATGGTTGACTTTCTGACCTTTTTTATTTCTTGTGTATGAGGTCCATATCAGAATGCCTTCTGCCTTCTCTGTGTGAAACCGTCATCCAGAAATCGATCCCTTTCTTTCTTTCTCTCTCTCTCTCCATCCGAAAAGAAGCTTTCATAATTGCATCCCCTCCAATCCTTCCATCTCGTGTGACCCCAGCTTCCTGCTCTCCCTTTCAGCTTAGCTGCAGGGCTTCCAGCTGGTCAAAGACAGCAACCCAGAGACAGCTTGAGGCATTCACACCAAACAAAGTGTCCAACAGCATCAAGACCTTATGAAGCATGAAGGTCCTACACACCCTCGGACTATAGTTTTTACAGGTGGGTAGAGAAATACATGCAGAGGTGCCCCAAACACAGGAGAGAGAGAGAGAGAGAGAGAGAGAGAGAGAGAGAGAGGTGATTAATAAGATGAAAAGGAATTGTTTTATACTGCTGTTTTCCTTTAATAAACATCACATTTCCCCTGACTGCGTAAAAAGGCTTTTCAAACTGATAAGATTTCCAGCTTCCCAGTGCAGTGATCCATAATATTGCCAGAATTTTGGAACTTTTTGAACTTTTAAAGAGCATAGCTAGTCATAAATCGATGTCAGTTACAGCAAGCAAAGCAAGCAAGGACAAAAGAAAAAAAATAGAAAGTCTCCAAGAATAACATTCAAAGAAAGGTAACAAGAAGAACTGTATACACACACGCATTGTGTGTGTGTGTGTGTGTGGGGGGGGGGGGGGGGGGATGGGGGTGTGAATATACATTTAGGCATTTGGCAGATGCTCTTATCCAGAGCGACTTACATTTTTATCTCATTACACATCTGAGCAGTTGAGGTTAAGGGCCTTGCTCAAGGGCCCAACAGTGGCAACTTGGTGGTTGTGGGGTTTGAACCTGGGATCTTCCGAACCGTAGTCCAATGCCTTAACCACTGAGCTACTCTACTCCTGGCCCCATATATATATATATATATATATATATATATATATATATATATATATATATATATATATATATATATATCCACACACACACACACACATATGTATATATACATACACACACACACATACACACACACTGTATATAGGGAAAAAGTGTATATATGCATACAGTCCTCATAACAAGAGTACCAAAGCAGGATATGGAGAGGCAGTAGTCTGTATGAGAGAGAGAGAGAGAGAGAGAGAGAGAGAGAGAGAGAGAGAGAGAGAGAGAGGCAGTAGTCTGTATGTAGAGACAGTAGGAGGTAGGAAGAGCCAGAAGAAGGAACAGAAGAAGCCCTCAGCGACTAATCAGAAGTAGCGGTCAGCTACACTACCAATCACTGAAGGGTCCGGCGAGACAGTGAAGGAGCGAGTGTGTTTCTGAAACCTGTATAAAGAAGTTAAGTGGGATGAAAGAAATGCTTCAGAGAGAAAGCAATTTCACTTCTCATCACGAGCTACGAGGGTTAGAGAGCGAGAAATGGGACAAGGCCTGTAAGAGTGCAGACTCATAAAACCATTTCACTGCTCATTTCTCATAAAACACTCACACACACAAAATGACAAGGGCCAAGAGACGTGCTGAAATGTCTGAGGTCTGTTTAACCCGCACCTACTCAGCTGCGCTTCATTCTACACACCAACCCTTTGACGCAATACACACACTGACTCTTGCACACAGACACCCATTTTCACATGCATACACACATACAACATGCACAGCGCCATAGACAAACAACTAGACACTTGCAACATGGAATCTCACTCTATATCCTTCACACACACACACACACACACACACATTTCCGGACTTTTTATAACAGATATATATACCCGACATATATTTGGAGGCATACTGGGCTGCAGGACATTTCAGCTTTTCCGAGTTTCCATAATGCAGAAAAATCACGATGCAGACACAATGTCAGGTGTTGTGATGGATTACTGGTCGCTCTCATTTTTCCCCCCTCATTTTTGTCATGGCCCTATTTATAACAGGAGGTCTAGACCTACGCTGCACCTCCATTAGCAGCCTGGCTAAAGAGAGAGATGACTGAACTCATGTTTAATTTTTGGCACTGATTTTGGATAGACGAGTAGAACTGCTTGTCTGTGAAAAGCAGTGTTATGTCAGGAGCAGTACTTTGGGCTTGTTGTGAATATATCGGAAATAAAAATGTCTTTGTTTCTGAAATGGCCTGTAGCGTCTGATCCATGTTTCATAAGAGCTCAAAGAGCCTACACCAGCAACAATCGACTTCTTCTGGTACTATTACAGTATCTATGTCACAAACTATGTCAAGTCAATTAAACTTCTGGGATATTGATCTCATCAGTTAGGTAGTTAAGAGGTTGTTAATCAGTTTCAGCTGCTTTGATGTTAATGAAATTAAGAATTGGTGCACTAGAGGGTCAACAACAAGACGACCTCCAAAACGGAGGACGTCACAGACATTTTTTTTCCTTCTCATCTTTTCTTACTGTCTTTCACTCGTTTTGCATTTGGCCAGGATCAGTGTCAGTACCAGTAGCATGAGGTTATCGATACCTGGACCCTAAAGAGGTTGCACATCGGTACATGCTATTGCCAGAAGATGTGCTGTGTCGGCACAGTCTCAAGAGAGCTGGATGGGGCCATAGAAGTTCCTAAAGCCATCTGCAGGACCGGTATCTGCTCCTTTTTGCAAGGAGGAACAGCATGAGCCCTGCCAGAGCCCTAAAAAATTACCTCCAGCAAGCCATTGGTGTGAATGTCTCTGCTGGATTCTGCTTACTTGTGAGAAGTTGGTAAAAAAAAAAAATGCAGTATTGATAATCTGTCTTTTGGATTTTAATAATAATAATAATAATACAAGGATGCCCATGCAGGCCACAGAACAGTTTAAATTATTAATAAAATAAATCATAATTAGGCATTTTGAGATGCGGGTTTATATGTGAGCATTTGCAGCGTGCCGATATTCCATAAAAAAAATAAGAAAAAATCTGGAGACTTCACGATGGTGGAAAGACATGAGAATTTCCAACACTATAAACATATAATCATTTTACATAAACAATCAACCATTTAGAAGACATTTTAATAAAATAAATAGACATTAAACCTCAGTTAACCTTAATTTATGATTAAGGAACCGGCTGCTTTAAAAACGAAACTGAAAGCGGCTCCCTTATCTTCTTGCCATCATCTGATAACATTCTTGGGATCCATGGTGCTACGTCTTCACTAAATCTTGCACAAAATACAATTCACATATTCTGGGCAAGTAGAATAAAATAATCACGTAAGACCATGGAATAATAAGGTGCGTCCAAACCTTTAACTGGTAGTGTATATTTCTCAGGAAAACATATTACGAATTTTTTTTTGCTGAGTCATCCTGTACTAATTACTTGCTCTCAAGAACATTAAAGGTTCTCACCAACAGGGGGCGTTTAGCAGCACACTTCCCTTTTCTAACTATCCCTTGGTAAAGGAAACAACTGATTATTGTTTATCCTTCACAGAACTTTCTTTTCCACTCCAGATTTAACCAGTTTGCTAAGCTACTGTTAAGTTCATGCCAAAAATGTAGTAATGGAGAAACCACAATGCTTACTGAAACTGCGGGTCAGAAACAGTTTGGTGGTGTGTTTGTGTACTATATTGTGCACAGCTTTCTCACAGACAGCAGCAAAGATAAATAAAGTCTGGCACGTCTATGGCAACCGAGATAGAGATTATATTGTTGTAGTGCAGCTACTCTGCTTTTCTTTAAATATATACATACACTACACTACACGGTTTTAATTAGGATTCTGCTGACTTGTGAGAAGTGAAAAAAAACACAGCTGATGCAAGCAACATACAGTATTGATAATCTAAGTCTAATTGATAGTACAAGTCTTTTGCATTTTAATAACACAAGGCTAATCATATAGATAATACAAGGATTCCCGTGCAGGCCACAGAACAGTTTAAATCATTAATAAAAAATAAATCATAATTAGGCATTTTGAGATGCGGGTTTATCTGTCAGCATTTGCAGCGTGCCGATATTCTACTAGTCGCATGTGGGCACTCTAGAGGAGAGACATCTTCACTTTCATTGCAGAGTGTATGTGTGTGGCAACTCCAGCTGAAGCACTTAATGTGCTCAATACCCTCCTGTAAGTACTGCTGCGGTTTTATTTACCAGAAATATCTCCAGCATTTCATAGTTTTATTGTATGGTGGGGATTAATCAGACACACACTCAGACACACAAAAGCTTGATGCGAGTGCGAGTGCCGTACCAGTCATCAGCTGGATTGCAGAACTGGATATGAGAATTTCACACAAAGCAGAAATAAATGAAATCATTGCACATTTTATACATTTAAGTATTCCGAAATTAGTTTTTTTTTTTACTTTCTTACAGAAGAAAGTAAGAAGCAGTTTGGGTTTAAACCCTGACGCAGGAACAAGAAATGGACATCATTAATAGTACAAAGAGAAGCATGTAGACTTCGGCTCAGTATGATGGACTGATCCACTGCACATGTGCATTTGTACACCCACCACCTACTTTTTATAATCCTAAAGCCTGGAGCAGTCCATACAGCAATCTCCTGAATCATCTACACACACACACAGCTTACAAAAGGTGGACAGAAATGCTAATTAGTGCTCTGTGGGCAAGAAAGGCACAAAAAGAGACAAGTGAGCAAAAATAGCCATGGAGAATAGAAGCAGCTATGCCACTCGAATCATCAGCTTCACACATGCAAGAATAATTAATCTCACCAAGTGTAAAAAAGGAGGAGGGGCAAAAGAAAGTGCGAACCAGCTTCTACCTCCGGGTACCTTGTTCTAGTCAACTCATGAGCTTGAGGAAAGAGAAAGGCCAGTGGCACTGAAGCAGACATTAATGCTCGCATTGCACTCGCTGGATATATAATGGATAAACTAAACTCTTGAGCACACAGTGTCTATACCCAATCTGATTAAAGATGAAAGGGTGTCATGGCCTTGTAGAACACACACGGCTGGCTTTGCTGTTTAAGCCAGCCCACATAATCTCTGTCCTACTTTTCTGTTCCAGACATGAAAGAACTTCAGAGCACCAGGAAAAAAAAAAGAAATTAGACGCAGACACCCGCGCGCACTCGATTTATGTCTGATCAATGATCTTAAACTTGTGTTCAACTTCACAACAGCTACCTCCAAGCATCGCACAAGGAAATGAAAAACCGAACTATTGTACCAAAAAAATTAGACTGTTGACATTAAAGCACCATCGTCTCAACTGACAGCTACTTCTAACATTACATAGCGGAGACATAACTATGGAAATATGCGACCTGTCTGAAAAGCCCATGTCTAAAAGAAAACTTTCCATAGTAATTGACTAGCACTGAAGTCTGGTTTTACTGCCTGCGCGATCTACCTCCCGTGCCCCCTACCTCGAGAGCAAGATGGAGAATGTTTGATGGAAAAAGCCGACAGCACCTGCTCAGAGCCCAGGAGGCTTGGCGCAGACCGACTGATGCCACCATCGTATTCATCACATGGCTCTGATGAAGCCTGCACCACCTGGCCAGCTAAGCTCCCGCTGTTCCTGAAGGCTTACCTATTCGCTCATGAGCATAATATATTTATTGAACTTTTAAGCAAGAAATAAAGGAGTGCTGTTCTCTGTAGCAATTATTGCTATGATGGATTTTGTTTTTCAAATCTAGCACTAAAAAAGGACAACAATTTTACGATCACGAGGGACAACGTGTTGACCAACTGACATAAAATAACGTTTCTGGGGCATGAAGCTCAATTTGAATCCTAAAATACGGCGGTGCAACCAGGGAAGAAAAACTCCAATGATGTGGTAATGTTAGAACCCAGTTCTAGTTATTTCATATCTCCTTAGTTGGTTTGTTTGCTTGATGCAGGACAATAATTTAACGCAACAAACCTGGTTTGTGGACACCTTACCATCACACTTTAATGTGATTCCTTCACAAACTGTCGCCACAAAAGAAGTTATTAAATGCTGCAACATTACAATTTGTCTCTATTGGAACAACCTGTTCCAGGATGATGATGCCCCTGTGCACAAAGCTACTTCCATGAAATCGCAGCTTGACAAGGATGCATCGGGGGAAAACTTTAGTGTCCTGCACAAAGACCTCAATACATTTGGGATGAACTGGAATTCTCATTGCACCCCAGACCTCGTCCATCCGTGCCTCAGCTCACTAATGTTACCGTAGCTGAATGATTTTTAAAAATCCCTATACCCACACTCCAAAATCTAGAAGAAAACCTTGTGTCTGCAGTAGGATTTTGGGTGGATCACTTGTGGATTTAATGCATCTGATACATTTGGCCATGTGGTACATTTTTCCCCTTCGTCAATCTGCATGCATGACGAATCATACAGTCTGAAGCTTTTCTCAGCTTGCTGAAAAGATCTTTGTGAGCATTCTTTCATATCTTATGCGCATCATTGACGTTAATCTTTGGCAGCTCTCACGGACAAAATCTTAAACGCTATTGCGAATGTAGTAAATGAAGCAGAAATGCAGGCGCAACACTTAAAAGAGTCGCCGACAAGTGTTTGTGCAATGAGCCCATTACAGCTCTTTCTACCACTCGGTCTGACAGCTTTTGTAAGACATGAGGTCATGGTTACCATCATGGCTGAATAACTTTATTCCTCTGGGACATTAAAATCAACAAAAGCCTGAGTCCAATTTCAAATACCCTGCTTTTCCCAAAATTCTGCTGCTCCCACTACAGCCCGGACCAATGGAGAGCTTGAGACACAAATGCACACACACAGACACA
This sequence comes from Channallabes apus, assembly GCA_030522415.1. Classification (NCBI taxonomy): domain Eukaryota; kingdom Metazoa; phylum Chordata; class Actinopteri; order Siluriformes; family Clariidae; genus Channallabes; species Channallabes apus. The sequence goes on from CM060114.1 coordinate 26,946,257, forward strand.
AATAAAGTGCTTTATTTATAGTAATCATAATGTCAGAAGGGTTCACAGTGCGCTGGGACCAGAAGCTAAAAAGAGGGGGCTTTTTACTTTCATGTGTGTGTAAACAAGCGGTCAGATAAATGTGTGTGTATGTATGCATGCATGTGTATCTATACTTCTATACATATACACATACACACATATATATCTATTCATCTATCTATCCATCTATCTATCTATATACACACACACACACACACATATATGCATGTATGTATGAATAAATGTGTGCGCACGCGTGTCACAATCGAGCATTTGCTATAACTGGCAAAGGAGGCAATGAATCTTTCGCTTTACTGTGTAGGAATTCTTTGCTGAATTGTTAAAATCAGCCACATTGGAGAGTTTAACCAGTCATGCCATAGATTTAAGTCCAGATTTTGACTAGGCATTCACTTCAATAACAAAACCTTAATTTTTGAGCCATTCAGAGGTGGACTTGCTGGTGTGTTCTGTATCATTGCCCTGCTGCATAACTCAAGTCACAAACTGATTACCGGACATTCTCCTTCAGGGTTTTCTGGTTGCGTGCAGAATTCATGGTTTGATCGATTACGGCAAGATTGTGACCTCAATCTCAAGCGCACCAAAGCAGCTCCAGGCCATCACGCTACCACCACCATGTTGGGCTGTTGGTTCTTTTCATCAGACGCCATTCAAAGGAGTTTAACTTCTGCCTCATACAGAAATACAGAATATCTGCTTAAAATTCTTGGAGATAATCTAGATTTATTTTGGCAAATGTGAGACAACCCTTTGTGTTCTTTTTTTTGGTCTGCAGTAGCTTTTGCCTTTGAACTCCTCCATGGATTCCATTTTCACAAAGCCTCATTCTTATTGATTCATAAACACTGACCTTAACTGGGGCAAGTAAGGCCTGCATTTCTTTAGATGATGTTATGGGCTCTCGGATGAGTTGTTGTTGTGCTCTTGGAATAATAATGGTACATGAATTCATAATAAAGTAAATAAATGCCTGGTCACGATCATGATTATTTAAATAGCCTAGTAGTTTATTAATTGGGCTGGGAAATGGAATTAGCTATGTTAGTTTGACAATACAGCAGGCAGAGTAAATTAAAAACAAAATAATTGTGCAAACAAGATTTAAATCTCTAGCGGAGATGAATAAAAAATTCAGATGAGTTAAAAAAAAAAAAAAAAAAAAAAAAAAACTGTTATACACCAGTGTTGGCCTTTCTACAAGATACAAATATGATGTATATACATACACACACACACACACACACACACACACACACACATACACAGACCGCTAGCCAGACATATACACACATCCAGCATTAGCTTTCTCAAGCGCTCACAGCTCATTAGTGTTAGGACTCCATCAAGGATGTTGACAAAGCAGCAGGTCGAGCGTCTGGTCATCTGTACGGTTTCAGCAGTAAGTGAAAACAAGGAACGCGCAGCCAGGCTTGGCTCGAAGAGAGGCTGTCACCAGCACTCTTGGCCTGACTCCTTCAGCGTTTCTGTGATTAATGGTACACAGTGAGAGGAAAGAATCTGGCTAAACAAATGCTTGAATGTATGCCAGCGTACAGATCACAGGAGGCAACTCTCAAAAGATATAAAGGCAAACATTCATCACATCTCATGTATTGAGCAGAAAGATAGAGTTGAGCCCAAGTGCAACTTCGATTAATAATACTTAGTCATTTTCTTGGAATAGCGCATATAGCTAAAACAATTTTATGATTTAATTGTTTTATTAAAATCTAGCGTTATCGTGTCGATGTGTTTGGGCATCTGTTCTTTATCTTTAATAAAAAATAAATCAGGTGATATAAAAAGTTGACCCCCACTTAGTGGTTAGGAATTAGTTTTTTTTTTCTCTCCATATAATCAACATATTTTAGTAAGATTCCTAATATTGCCTTTAGAATAAGTGGTGAAATCAACTAACATGAATGACTGATATTAAGCTGTATTCCTGCCGTGTTTACTTAACAGTTACTGCCAGATAAAATTATACTGGGAGTGCATGACATCTGGAAATGTGTATGAATCCTGATTATAAATTATGCTTACACGAGCTACCCTATTCTATCCACCCACTTAAACAGAAGATACTTATCTCCTGCTTACTCAGCCGGTTTGTGTCTTAAACAAGACTCGTATGTTGTGCGATCCTGGCGCATCTGACATACAGTAGCTAGTCAAGTTCTTGTGATGAGTGATGCGTGTTTTCTTCGACACACAACAATCTGTATGGATAGTGTTAAAGATATAGCGAGCAAATACGTATGTAGGTTGATCAATTTCAAGTAAATACTTGTATATAAAGGCTACTCTAATCTATGCTGAAATATACTGATTCAATGTCACTTTAAACCAACTACACCATGTTTACAGGTAAGAATTTAGACTTGAGGCACTGTTCTTTGGCTTTACCTTGTTAGATATTAGACATTACAGGCTGAAAGTCAAATCCTGCAATATTACACTTTGCATACATTACTATTCCCATTATCTAAATATTTCCATTCCATCAAGAATGAAAAACTCTACAGATGTCATAACCTGGTCATTCAGTAGATTCAGGTCGTCAGCTGACCTAATTTTATTACCAAATAACAATGCTGGAGATTAGACCAGATCATAACACTGCCTCCAGAGGCGTGTACAACGAGCGCTATGCATGATGGGTGCTTCTCTTCATATGCTTCCCCTTCCAACCCTGATTCTCCAATCGCTTTGGAGGAAATGGGCTGCTGCGCTACTGAATACCACTAACCTCCGACAATCAAACACCAAAGAAAAACAAACATCGGCCATATTTGGATGATTAGAGAAAAACAGAGCAGGGGAAAGAGGGACGGAGTTATGTGATGGAGAGGAAAAACAGAAGAAGACAGATGAACGGTCTTCATGAAAAGGGAAAAGGGAGCAGGAAAACAGCCAGAGGGGGCAGCGCAAACATTCCTGACATGAGGCCTGAGAGAAAGAGAGTGGAGAGTGAGGGACTGAGTATAAGAGAAAGTGGGGGAAGGGAGGATACGATTTGAAGACTGTGGGAAAAGATGAATTGAAAAGCCATGAAATTAACAAAGCAGAACATTACAGATACTTTGCACGATAAAACTAACAAATAGCACTCATCTTTTCACATAAGCCGTCGAACAAATGATGTTGCATCGAAACAAGAAATAAAAGTTAACCACTTCCACAATAACGTCCTCAAACCTGACTACTTTTCTTTCACAATGGTTGGAACAGCAGTCAAGTTGCGTAATTATACACAATCATTTAAATAAGTTGGTGACTCGAGAAGTGGCACTTAATACCACAAGCCAGGAAAGCTCTGGATTACCCAGAGAATGAAGACTGAGACCACGTTAGAGGACATATGGAGGAAGAAGAGGAGGAGGAGGAGACGGAGCGAGAGATGGAGGGGGTGGAGCACACACAGGCCTCTAAGGCTGCACATCTGGTTGCGTTCAGGATGTTTGGGATTCCTCGTTTGGCTGTTCGGGGTCTTTGTGCCATAGCAAACAGAGCTGAAATCTTCTGCGAGAGCGCATATCGTCTCATAAGCTGAGTGGTAGGAAGGATTTAAAACTCCACAAGTCTGAGTAAATTGGTTTCTTTTTAAGAGGAATGCGTGTATTAGCAAGCCAATGAAAAAAAAACTGCAAAATTCTCTAAATGTCATCCATGTTTAATAAAGAGAATAATTTCAGAAATGGATTCTAAAAGTGGAAAAGCATAATTCAGATGCAATATAAATTGGATGAGCTAAACGGTAAAATGTCTATGCCACAAAACTGAGCTTTAATATCCTCATAGAACACTTTCTCAAACTGAGCCACTGATCATAAACTATGCAACTTCTAACTATTTTACGATCCCCAGCCATGTGTCTAAAGTTCAGGTCTAACCGCAGAGTCTAAACTGCAGGGGGTGGGAACATTAATCCCGGCTCTGTTTGAGCTTGCTGACCGAGAGCAGAGGGGTCAACCTACTGAGTTCTCCTCCACAGGTGACCTCTGAACCCTTCAGAGACATAGTAGTATACTTATAGGCTAATGGACCAACATGTATGAATCGACAGAAATGAATTTTGGGTCAAGGGAGACTGCAGAACTACCCCATATGAACGAAATTACTGGTGCAAACATTAGCAATTGGGCTACTAGTGCTTTCAGAGCCACGGGTTACGCATCCTTATCCAATAACGCTGAAACAGGACAAGCCTCAAACGCAAACATTTCAGATGCTGCTTTAGACATTATTACTCAGTTTTAATTATTTCACTCAATCTAGCAACTCAGAGCATTTCTTTAGCATTAGTACCTTAAATAGTGATTCTAATTCGCTATTCGTTTCTAGTAAAATTGATATTTCTGCAACCGAAATATAATCAAGTTATTCATTCTCATTCATTCATTTTCTATACCGCTTAATCCTGTGTTCAGGGTCGTTAAAACTTTTTATTTTCAGAGACACAATATTACAACTAGAACTGATGGATAAACCTATCCATTTAAAATGTGCACACTTTAACACTGTGCATTTACACAAGCCTAAATATTCTACTACTAATATACCTCATGCAATGACCTCGGTTAGATCAGTCTGACCCGATCAGAATAAATGTTCAATGAATATGAAAGGAGAGGTATAAACTTTTCAAGATTTTTGGAGCAGGTAAATTTTAGACATGTTAACACATGATCTGATCGCTTCTCTCTCGTCAAAGAAAATACAATCCTTTTTGTGTATGTTTGCCCCACATGGGGGTAACCTGAGGTGACCAGTACAAGTTTCTGGGAAGGAAATCGAAGCATGAACTCCATGAGAACTCTTTAGCACCAGACCTAAATCCACTGGGTCTCTGGATGAGGAAGGGGAAACTGATTGTCCTTCGCACATTGTAAAGGATCCAACTAATCACAGAAGAGACTCCATTATTGTAACTAATCATAATGCAGAAGGCGGGATTTATCGAGAAAGATTGTTGTAACCTCAAAGTTGTTGTTCTTTTATATTTCCAATGGATTAGATGTTTGACAGAAAAAAAGCTTTGGACATTTCAAACAACGATTGAAGAAATATGTAAATGTAGCGACTGAGACTTTGGTTCATTCTTCCACACATTTTTCAACTACTTTACAGAACACTTCATGTCTGAGAGAAATTAGGTACAAAAGCTGGAGCTGGTTTACTGTATGAAGTCCTGACTGGCAAGATATCGACAACTTACCAAGCAGCACGAGTTAAATGCAAGACTCAGCGAATGCTTGTATAGCGGAGACAGATTAATGAACCTGTCTGGGTTCTATCGACGGCAGACTAGACAGGTGTCAAACATCTTCCATAATGGAGGTTTTATTATGGAATAAATGAATACAAATAGCTTTATCTAATGCATCAACACTGGGAGATGGTTTACCTGTCAGCTAGGTGTACATGGAAACGGGGAACAATTTGTTCTTGTGTGCGCGCGCGCGCGTGTGTGTGTGTGTGTGTGTGTGTGTGTGGTCTAATCTAGTAGACCTTAAAGACAGTCACAGGAGGGAGTGGGAGAACCACATTAAGCTTGTCTGGTTTGTTGTTGCTTTGTTCCCAGCTTGCCTGGCTGTGTTTACACACATGTGCGAGAGGCAGAGACGAGCAAACAGATTGTAGAAGCATGGAGAAGCGCTGTACTCATCTGGTGCCTGTTTTCTCCACGGATTTCCGACTGTGCTAGCTCACCGTTCGAGTGATCAGAGGTTTATTAGCTCGAGTCCAAGAGCTACCAGAAAGCTCTTAAGGAAAAAAGCCTTAACCCTGAACAGCTACAAGTCCGGATGAAATAAATCCCTGCCACAAGATTTAATGTCTCTGCCATGGCATTATTCAAAGCACCCTAAAGTAAGGAGTGTGTGGCGCGGAAACAACATGCAGCAGCAAGACAAAATGTCTCCACCTGAGCCCAAGAGACTGACCGAGACCCGCACTAGCAATTCATCCACAACCCCCTCACACACACACACTATACCCACACAGACACAAAGACATGTATGGTTCCTGGGAGAATGCTTTGCTATAACACACATGGCTACGACAAAACTAATTAGTCTCGCTGACTCCAAGTGCAACATTACACCATAAAGCAAAGAAAAATTTATTGATTTCATTTAGCAGCACTACAGACATTTGAAACCGAAGCAAGATGAGGTCACACACTCATGCATGTATATATACAAACACACACACACACAAGTGTGGAGTGCATAGCTGTTTGACATTTATCTTAATTATTTTCATTCGCCACTAAATCACAAGACCCCGCTGGTTTGTTTCTAGAACAAACCACTGTAAAGTTATCCCTTTATCCCCTTTATCTCTAAGATTCTGGAAAAGATAGTAGCGGAGCAGCTATGCTCATATCTACATAGAAATCGCATACATGAACTGTATCAGTCAGGATTTAGGCCTCATCACAGCACAGAAACAGCACTCGTTAAAGTAGTAAATGACCTCCTATTGGCCTCTGATCAGGGTTGTGTAACTATGCTTGTATTACTCGACCTCAGTGCAGCGTTTGATACCATTGATCATGCTATTCTTCTTCACAGATTAGAAAATTTAGTAGGAATTAAGGGTACAGCCCTCTCCTGGCTCAGATCCTATTTGACCGATCGTTATCAGTATGTAGACTTAAATGGTGATTATTCTGCATGTTCTCTAGTGGAGTTTGGCGTTCCGCAGGGTTCAGTTTTAGGCCCACTGCTTTTTTCCCTTTACATGCTTCCTCTGGGCAACATAATCCGTAAGCATGGTATTAGTTTTCATTGTTATGCAGACGACACACAGCTATACGTCTCAACAAAACCTGATGAGAAAAACCATCTTACTAAAGTTGAGCAATGTGTTCAGGACATAAGAAATTGGATGCTAATTAACTTCCTTCTGCTTAATCCGGATAAGACAGAAGTTCTAGTCATAGGACCGCATACAGCTAGAAGTAAAATCTTAGATCACACCGTAACTTTAGATGGCCTTTCCGTTCCGCCAAGTGCAACAGTAAAAGACCTCGGCGTGATTATAGATTCCAGCCTTTCATTTGAAGCTCATGTAGATAATATCACCAGGATAGCATTCTTTCACCTTAGAAATATCGCAAAAATAAGAAATATATTGTCGCTAAATGATGCAGAAAAACTAGTTCATGCTTTTATCACTTCTAGGTTGGACTATTGTAATGCCTTACTGTCTGGTTGTTCAGTTAGGTGCATAAACAAGCTTCAGCTAGTCCAAAATGCAGCAGCGAGAGTCCTCACTAGAACCAGAAGATATGAGCACATCACCCCTATCCTATCTTCACTGCATTGGCTCCCTGTGAAATTTCGCATTGATTTTAAAATACTACTCTTGACATATAAGGCATTAAATGGTCTCGCGCCGCAGTATCTGAGCGAACTGCTAGTGTCTTACGATCCGCCACGCCTACTTCGGTCAAAGGATGCAGGCTGCTTATCAGTACCGCGTATTATGAAAACTACAGCTGGGGGCAGAGCTTTTTCTTACAAAGCCCCAAAATTATGGAATAGTCTTCCAAATAGTGTTCGGGACTCAGACACAGTCTCAGTGTTTAAGTCTAGGCTAAAAACCTATTTATTTAACCAAGCATTTTATAAATAGATTTGCCATAAGGTAAAGGAGCAGATCTGGGGGACTCATGGACGTAGAGTATTATGGTGAACTGGTATGTTTAGATGCTGTCTTCCTCAGTCTCATTTGATCACTCAGGTTTGTTGACGGTGAGGTGATTGTTTGCTTTACATCTCAGGGAGCCCTCATGTTTGTGTTTCCTTCTGGCTCTCCCTTTTAGTTATGCTGTCATAATTAGTCCTGCCGGAGTCCCTGCTTGCACTCTACAGTAAATATACATTCACGTTAGACATTGTGACTGTGACCATACCTAATTGCAATCTCTCCTCCTCTTCTCTTCCTCCCCCTCTTTCTCTTTCCTCTCTCCCCCTGTCTCCCCCTTTCACTCTTTCTCTCTCTCTCTCTGTCGAGCTACACATGTGGTTCCTGAGCTGCCAGTGATCCAGACTCCCTCTGCCCTTCGGACCTGTCTGATCCATCCTGGTGCCCGGTTTCTGGTTGGAGGTCTCATCGCATGGATGCCCCGTGTGTCTCTTTGGGATGCGTCTGGTGTCTGGGGATGATTCTCTATACTTAGAAGATGGTTCTGGCCTTGACTGGTGTGGTCAGCTGTTTCTCTGAGGACTTGACAATTCGATAGTTCAGGACTGGAACTTTCTACAAGTCTATCTGAGTCTCGAATAACTACTGGACTCCATTTTACATCAAGTATTATAACATCAATTAACATCAACTATTATAGCTGAACCTAACACTTAACACTATATAAATGCAGATCATTTCCTGCTATCTGTTTCACCCAGATGAGGATGGGTTCCCTGTCGAGTCTGGTTCCTCTCAAGGTTTCTTCCTATTACCGTCTCAGGGAGTTTTTCCTTGCCACTGTCGCCCTCGGGCTTGCTCGCCAGGGAATATCTGAACATTTTGATTCATACACATTCACATTCCATACAAACTTAAATAATTCTTTTGATTGTGTAAAGCTGTTTTGAGACAATGTCAATTGTTAAAAGCGCTATACAAATAAAATTGAATTGAATTGAATTGAATTAAAGCTATATGCAAAAGTATTGGCACCTTTAAACAAAACTAAGCATGAATATGGGAGATTCCTTTTCAACTCAGACATAGGCAGAGGATGTTTCAACATCTAAGATTTGAATCTCTTTTCATTGATAAATGCATGACACATCTATTGGACTGGATCACACGGGCCAGCCTTTGCTCCCAGTGTGCATCAGTGAGCCTTGACCAGTCATGACCCCGTTTCGGCTCTTGTCAAAGTCGCTCAAATCCTCATGCTTGCCCATTTTTTCTGCTTCCAAGACATCAAGTTCAGAAAAAAGGTTCACTTGCTAATATATCCCACCCACGTCCAGTTATGACATTGTAACAAGATACTGAAAATGAAGCTTGAATGAAGTTGTAATGGCTAGACAAATGGATTTAGCTCCAAAAATGCAGGTCTTGTGGGATGTTCCCAGGCTGCAGTGGTCAGGACGTACTAAAAGTGATCCAAGCAAGGAAAACCGGTGAACTGGTAACAGGGTCATGGCCACTGGTTTTCTTTAGGGTTCAACTATAGAGGTTATACAAAAAAAGTTTTTTTTGCTAATTTTTATCAGTTTGTTGGTCTTTCGGCTGCTCCCGGCAAGGGGTCGCCACAGCGGAATATCCAGTCCGCACTACAACTTGGCACAGGTTTTACGCCGGATGCCCTTCCTGACGCAACCCTCCCATTTTATCCGGGCTTGGGACCGGCACTGTATGCAGTGGCTGGGGGGTTTGGGCACTGGCTGGAATCGAACCCGGGCCTTCCGCATGGCAGGCGAAACACCTACCACTGAGCCACCAGTGCCCTTTGCTAATTTTTATCAGTGGTGCTAATTAATTCACAAAGACGTTTTCTTCAAGGTTGGTTATGTATGATAAAAACATGTCGTGTGCGCTAATAAACAAGCTGTTGCACAACAGCAATCGTGCCTCTGACTCCAGCTGGAAAGACAAAATAGAATATTAAAAGTATTAAAAAAAAAAAAAAAAAAGTCTTGGCTCTTAAACCAAACAGCACACAAGCTTTATTTCCACATGTAGTTCTATTGTAACTGTCGTGAAATGATTTAGGTAGACATGTTTGTAAAAGAAATACACAAATATCAAATTGTAAACTCATTTGAAATTATGAGGGGCATTCGAGTCAAACATGGACTTTTGATTGTGCAGAATATCAGAAACGTTTTTTCTCTATATAATTCCTTACATACACTAATGCACTTATCCCAGTGTTTTAACAGTGCTGGGAGACCATCAAAAGTAGAACGTTTTCGCAGTACGCCGAAGCCGTGATCAGACTGCCTGATTCAAGTCTGAAACGCTGGCCTTCCGGGAACTCCTTTAATGCCCCAAACATGTTGAAATGGCTTGGAGGTCAGGACTGTATGAGAGATGTGGCAATAACCCACAGCGGAGTTCCTGTAATGTGCAAGTGGTGTTTCTAAATGATTGCATGTACAGTTCCCATAGACAGATGAATCTCTCCTGAAAGTTGGAGCCAAGTTATCTGTCGATTTCAAGGACAAGGATCAGACGTTAGACTTGCCGAATGTTCATGAGAATGGCTGGGAGCCACTTCAGCCGGGATTGCTATTCACGGACGGACAGCTTTCTTTAAAACGTTTTTACACCATTCATGTTTTACTGCGGCTTGGAGTCTCATCACTGTACAACGCTTGAAGTCTTCTGTAAATTTTAATCAGTCTTACTCCTTCATTCATGAGAAATCTCATCAAAAAAGTCCTGACTTGGCTTGAAAGGCCCTCATACTAAAAAGAAAAAAGAGAAAAGAAAAAAAAACACGAGGTCCAACTCTACAATGACTTAGACTTTTAAGCAGGGAAAGTTTATTTTCTCAAAATATGCCCCTTGTGTCCAAAGCAAAGACAGCAGTATTCCTAGAACAATTGAAAGACCTTTGTTAATTATGTGGTGCCCCAGGGAAACCTTCACATGGCCAGATTTGGACATTTTCCACTACATACTATAAATATGCAGCTTTTGAAGTTCTCACCACCATGGCCCAGATTTCATTCCCAGTCAAAGCCATTAGGGTTTGCACAAGGCAAGACAGTGCACTCTGGTCCCAAGCGCTGATAAACAGGGAGGATTGCTTCAAGTTGAACATCCGGTGCTAAAACCTGTGCCAAATCAAATATGCAACCCTGATGATCCAGTGCAGTGACCCCGAACTGGACGCAGTATATACTCTATACGTTTTAACATTCTCTTTTTTTAAGTTTAAAATATTACATAAGTTAGTGAAAGTGTTTCATTTCAAATGTGGTGCAGAAACACCACAGACATTTTAACAGCCGGGATCGGAGAACAAACCGAATAGATTCATCTTATCTCCATTTTGCTATGAAGCACAGCTGTTCGAAACTTAATAAAAGCCCAATATACACTGTGTGAAACAAAGGACAATTGAAGTACTTTTCTCACCCTTTACTCCCCCGCTGGTTCGCGAGTCTGCTAATAAACAAGAAGACAACGAGTCGACCTTCGCACTGTGCCTACTATCAATGACAACCATGTGGCCTGGTATATCAGAGGAGACGGGTGCCGGTGATGATGCTGAAAAAGCATTCCTCTTTTTGTGTTTTTGACACTGTACAGAGTGTTCACTTTCGGGCGAGTGTGAAAGCAGCCTTAGGCTTTTCTCAGATTGAACTGAGGTGACGAATTATTTTACAAGGCCAAAAAAAGCCCCAATGACACCTCATGGCGTTTCACAGAACAATACACATATTTCATTGTACAAAGTCAACTGGATCAGGAGCAAACTGGTTATTTCTTCTCACGAATTCCAAGCAAACTTTAACCAGGCCTAACTTGCTCCATTAGTTGCTCAACTCCTGTCACAAATAACCTTCAAACATCATCAGGGCTTGCAGGTTTAATTACCTACCCAGGTATAATTACTGTGCATTTGCGAATTGAATTGAGAGGGGGGTGAAGATATCCCCCCCCCCAACAGAATAGCACTAAACAGTTGATTTCCATAAGTGCCCCCTTTTCCTTCACACACTTCAGTCACATTTGCAATTAATACTGTCGCACTGCAGAAACCCTGCTGAGTTTCCATTATTATATCTACTCCCGTAAATGCTAGAGGCCTCACCTTTCAGTTCAGCTCCAGCATGGTGATTAACTAGCGCTGTGCTGAGAAGTGCTGGCGGCATCAAATGTGTACCCTGTGTACGTTTCCCAAAAACTGGTTCGCCTTCTTGTCAGTCAATCCTCTGCTTGTATCAGGAAAGTCCTGGCCTTCATCCAAGTATCTGCAACACGCATTCAAAAACAACTAATGGTTTTAAACACCGCAGCCGTATCTAAACGTGCAGAAAAAAACATCTGGACTGGTCAGGGCAGTGACACAGAACCAACACATTTATCTAAATACCAAAACACTGCCAGCCAGGTCCCCAAAACACCTGTCATGGTCTCCATACCACAGCAACACACCTGAATCAAAGCAATCAGTGGCTCTGTTCACCCCCTGCCAGCGTTCACTTCCCATTTCTCTGTGATTAATCATCCAAGCAGAGACAAAGAGGAACCAGGGAGGACCTTTACAGAGAGATATAGGGGCGAAAAAAAAGAAAGAAAGAGAGAAAAAAAAAATGAGAGGCAGCAACATGATGAAATCAAATGAAAGGGGCTGCAATCACTCTGAAGGGTTTATCTGCATGGACGTCTAATCAAACCCTGGTACCAACGCCTGCGCGCGAGGACGCACTCACGCACACACGAAGGGTAATCAAAGGCTCCATCATGGAGTTAAATAAGGAAATAAAACACACTTCAAACCACTTTCTATCTTGTTAGTTCCCGAGTACCACCGCGATTTTCCACATCTTCATTCTATCCTCTTCATTGCAAGTGCTTTATTCTGGTCAGGAACACACAGTGTCTGGAACACTAGTTGAAAGGCAGGAACACATCCTGCGGTGATTGGCTACGGCGGGAAAGCATCACCATCTAAAGATGGTGCAACCGTGCTTTAATTTTGTAGTCTGTCCGGCTTTTCACTGTTGAGAAAGGAAGCTCTTATTCTTTTTATTTTTACGAGCAAACTGTGTTATCGCTTACGGTATGTTTGGAATTTTTGACATTTCTTCTCATATGAAATGCCGTAGTAACCGCGCTAGCCGTGTCTCTGTGTGACTGCAACATGGCTGACAAAATTCTCAGAGTTGAGAATAGAGATGCACGAGGTCTCACTGGTCTTAGGTGTCAATCGAATGCCCAGTTTTAGCTTCCTCCCTGACCAAAAGGACTCTGGAGGGATTTCGCCTGGGCTTTTCCATCATCACATCTATATCTCGCTCTGCCTCTCACTCACACACCTACACACCCTTTCCCTTCTCTACCATACACGGTCTTTTCCATTTTTCCTTTAATCCTCCAGCCTCTCATTCTCCTCTGCTGTCATGTGACGCGCTCCCAAATCCCAGGGGTCCAGTGATGAACTTTGAAATATGTTCCTCCTCAAAGGTCTGTCACTCAATCTCCTCTAAGGCTCCACTTGCTTCTAGGCAATTAGACTGGATGTGGCTTACGAGTAGCAATTATAGCGGAGTTTGGGGTATAACTGGTGGGGTGGAGGCACGTAGAGGTTGAGAGAACATAATTCACTGGGCTGGAACAAAAAGAAAGGTAGGTGTGAGAGTGTACTGACTATATTTAAAGAGGGGAATTTTTGAGTGCATTTCATACATCTCACCAGCCACTTTATTAGGAGCGTGTACTCATCCATGCAATTATCCCCAACAGTCTTGAGGAATGGTTCTCCTGGCTTACTCGAGAAATTTTTCATTCCAGTCGCTGTACCTGATCAGTTTCAGAGGAATGTGTTTTGTTTGTTTAAGTCACACAGTGACCTATGAATCATTCAATCATAAAAAAATGCAATTAACTTAACCAGCATGAACCGGTGAGAAACAGGTACAGATACTGACAGATGATCAGGCTGCTGTTAATGTTCTCAGTAAAACACTCGTTCCCATATATCTTAATTCAATATAAAGAAATGAGTGGTGACGAGACTGGATAGAGAGATCAATGCCGAAGACTCAATCTCATTTTAGCAGTTGATCTTGCCTTCATCATAACTCTGCAGCAGAGATTTGGTTTTGGTCTTGCATTTGAGAACCAGTTTCATTATGGTGCTTCATGGGTTTTGCAAATGCACTTGACAAGAACTGTTGCAAAACAGCTGACCATCATGTCTTAAAATAACAACTGACTGTCGTTGGTATGTTGTAATATGCACCCCCCCCCACACACACACACATATATATATAAAAAAAGCTAACAAAAATTATGTGCAGAAAAGTTAGCCAAATATGAAATGCAATAAAGACAATACATTTCCTGCCCTAATAATCCATGGTATTTTTTTTTGTTTTCCAGTCAATAAATAAATAAATAAATAAGCACCTTTAGACATTGTACCACATTTTCCCTCCGTCTATCTGCTTGCCAAAAGAAACTTTTGCACTTAACACACCACACACACACACACACACACACACACACACACACACACACACACACACACACAGAGTCTATACAAAGGAAAATCTATGGTTCCCGGTCTTTTCGCATAATTTTCCATCTGACCGTGACTCCTCCTCGAGGGTGTTCCATAACCACCTGGTTTCAATTATATAAAGGTCAAACTGAAATAGCCATATTATGAATTCAAACCTCCAGACCCGAGTGCGACCTGGAACAAGATCCAATACGGACAGAAATAACACAACAAAAACACACATTTAAATCCAAAACACAATCAAAACAGAAACCAAAAGCAATAAACCCCGACTGCCACACGGGCTACGTGCGGGACTTCATTCCCACTTGCCGTATCAAATAACACGAACCTGGAATGACGGTGAGAGCTGGATTTACATTGCAGCCATCAGGAAACTGCCATTTCTATCATCCTTTATAGTGTAAAAGCAATCACAGCCCTCTGCCTGCTCACTACCACAAAGCTGGAACTTTTATTTCTTTTAGGAAATATGAGCAGTAGGTTTTTTTTCTTTTTCCTAGACATAAACATGTAGGAATGTTTACTGTATGTGCAGATCACTGTTGTGTGATAGTAGCTAAGAGATTAGATATAAAAAGAAACAAGCACTGGTACCAACAGCCCACATAAGCCTGGCATGATCAGTGTGGTATGTCGCGTGCGTAAAGAGTGAACTACAATCCGTCATTAATCCGGAGCGATAGTTAAAAAGATAGATTTTTATGCTTTTTTAACGTCCTTAACATTGCAGTCTTTTCCATTTTATGCCTTTCAGAGATGTATTACAAAAGCATAAACAAAATCGTGAATTAAAAAAATTATAATAATAATAATAATAATTCACGCCACTTCTTTTCCCGAGAACCTTCTCAGCCTCTGATCTCACACAAGCTACTTCAAAAAATCTCCAAAATCAAATCAGCCTGAGTTTTCGAACATGCCGTCCATAATTCATTGTCATTTAATTCAGCGTCAAAGTGAATTTGAGAAGAGAGTTTTTCATTACGAGTGTAACGCGTGATTGCGAATCCTAGCTTCAGGAGATTTTTAAGTGTAATTGATGAACGCAGACATTGTGATTATACCATCGCTGACCTTTTCCAGCTCCTTGATTGTGTATGTGCAGAAATCTCGGTGTGCCTCAGTATTCAATAACTTATTGAGAGAGGTAAATGGGAAGAAGAAGAAGAAGAAGAAAAAAAAGACGTCTGGGTGGAAAGTCTGTGCCGAGGACCTGATATGAGGAAAGCTTAAAGTCTGGCAGTGCTGCAGCATACCAGGGATTTAGGCTTAGGCAGCGCAAGACGGAGGAAAAAGGCGAGAAAGAAGAATGCTGAATGGGTTTCAGTTGGTTGTCTGCCGAAATTATTCATCATGCATGAATAGATCAGATTGTCTCACGCATACACACACACACTATATAAAGCTGAGTGGAATCGATGTTCGAATGCCTCGCAATACTCTAACAATAGGTGAGATTTTTCTTTATACTGCATATAAACTTCACTTATTCACAATCAAATCCCAACAGAATTTGATCTCAGACTTCACTTACATAATCGTGTTGAATAAGCAGACACACACACACACACACACACACACACACAAGCAGGAGCGTTTCTAGTGTTCGCTTCTGAAATGGTATGCTTGAGTGCTTCTGCGTGCACACGAACACTTTCATGTGCTTTTGCGCTTGCGGATGTATTTGCATGCGAAAGTGCACAAAAACACACATTCGAAAAACAAACGCGTGCAAACACACGCACGCACATGTGAAAACAAACAAGCCCACAAAAACACACAAACAAAAACCTCACACACCCAGACACAAACACGGACCGACACTGAAAACTCGAGGCACATACAGACACACACACATACATACACACACCACGTATAAGCAACTTACAGAAACACTTATTTTTCCAGTTTTGAACCTGGACAGTTCTTGCCCTTACTTCTTCTATATTCTCGAAGACACTGTGATGCTGCGTATATCAAACCTACGACAAAAATCATTCCTGATACCCTGACGATTTCATTTCGTTTGAAACATTATTAACGTTCTCCCGTCCCCATAAATATTTAATGCTGCGTACACAATTGTGCTACTCCAGTTCATATTTCTCAGAATTGTTCAATTGTACTTTGGCATCAACACACACACATATCTAAAAAAATAAAAAATAATAAATAAAGAGGGTCATGCTGGTCAGCACTGGTCAGGTCATCACAGGGGCAGGTGAGGCAAGTTCAGATCGATTCCATTCAACACGGACTCATTTGCGCTTATTGCTTGTGACGGAAGTTTACATTTCTTTACTTCACTTTCGTGGGATATAAACACATGACCTACGACCTATCACTTGGAGAGCTCGACTGGGATTTTTTCTTTTCACAGAAACACTTCTGCTGCGGATCAAAAGAGGTCTGTGTACTGGGCATGGAATTACTCTAAAATAAAGAATACAGAAATAGAAAACATGCTGACTGGCACTGGAGACTGTTAACTGGTTATTAAAGAACGGTGAGGTGTTAAAGATAGACTTTGAAGCATGTCTTAGAAAAGTGAGTGTGTGCGCATGAATGACAGTTTTGCCTCCCTCAGTAACAGCTTCACGATGGTGTATCAGCGTTACAATGAACTTCCAGTGCCCTCGCAGCGATGGCCACGACGCAACTTGTGCAAAGTGGTACTTTTAGCTCTGCCAATCCACGTCTGACATTAACTGTGCATGAGCTGGACATTTGGGGGAATTTACAAGGAACACAAAAAAAAAAAAAAAAAAAAAAAAAAAAGACAACCTCGTATGCCAAACCCAGTACTTTTTACTCCGCTGGAGGCAAAGCGAACGCTGTGTTTGTGCATTTGTGTGTGTGCTCCCAAATTCAAAACTGCTGAGCAAAAGGAGACCTTTGGGACAACTTGTATTCTATTCAGGAGACCATACGACCATATAAGTTAGAAGAAAACATCAAATGTCTCATTAGCCACTGTTGCTAGCAACAGCAAGTCCCTGGTCACATGATCAGGGATGCGATTTGCTGGTAAGTCGGTGCATGTCTATGGGGAGTTTCACATCCTAGGGGAAAAGTGATGTACTGTGTTACGTGACACTGACTAGAGTGTCTAAGCAACTGCTATTTCCTTAAATAAATCTAATACAGTACACACATTTATTAAAAATTACAACGATAATATCCTGATCAGGGACAGACAGCTAAGGATGTTATGATGATCATAATAACGAAACAAAACAAAGACGATCATAAAAGTCACAAATCTAAACATATTGAACAGTGAACTCACCAACTTTGATTTTTGTGTCATTATACATCTGAGCAGTTGAGGATTAAGGGCTTCGTTCAAGGGCCTAACAGGGACAACTTGGTGGTTGTAGGATTTTAACCTGCTGCCCTTCTGAACCACAGTCCGATGCCTTCACCACTGAGCTACCCCTGACCCCTGGGTGCATAATTAAGCAAGATCACATGAGAGCAAGCGCTGTTGTGTTTTAATATCAGCGCTGAAGAAGTCACAGCCGTGCTGATATTCAAACACAACAGCACTCGATCTTATGTGATTTAGCTTTCTGCAATCAACAGATTCTGATTTGTTTGATTATTTAACAGGTGATTGTGCTCTGAGAACATGTAGCCTTCTGCGACTGGCAAAGCTGGTGACCTTGATTAAGTCTAAGTGCAGAGGTAAAAGTCGTTTGATATCCTTCCGGTACTATGTAGCCACAAGGTGAGGAGGATAAACCATGAATAGTCCTGAAAAACTTACGATATTTAACCAATATCAGCTAACTTCTGGGTTTCCAGGGTCACATCCTAAATAGCTTCAAATGGAAAGCTAGTGTACTATGTAGAGTGTACAAACCCTTGCTCCATACACCAATCAGTGCTCTTGATCAGGGGTTAGAGACGCCTGGGATTTGGGATTCAGTCTTGCATTAGAAGATAGAACAACATAAATAGATAAACCAACATCGATGGTTCAGAGACAATTTCGGAAACGCTGAGAAGCAATTATCAAGTAGACAAAGTGTTTAAGATGAAATAACATTATCAGATGTGTTTGCTGAAAGTGCTTCTGTGACTGGGTTGAACGTGGGTTTTTGGCAGGAAGTACTACGGACCATACAGACCTACTTTCATCCATGCTGCTGCCGACACAAGAACATGTCATGGAGCGATGCATATAGTTTAATATCCCAGTGATGTTACCGTGTATTATAACCACTCTTGGTTATACTTTTAATACTTTTTAATCTATATCAATATGAACTATGTAGAAAGTGCTTTTTTTTTTATTCATGGTATTTAATTGGTTCACTGTCGATACAAATCAAGTTCCTTTTGAACAACATTTGAAGTTACGATATAAAACAAGCTTTACCACGCTTTAAATCAGCTGTGCTGTGTTTTCATTTATGACAAAAATATCTTCACTTCGAGACTTTCTCTTGCTGTCACTGCTTCCCTGCAACTCATATTATAAATCTCAGACAGTTCCCTCCAACCCATACATCTCTCTCTCTCACACGCACACGTCACTGCTGTCAGCATTATGTTTAAAAAGGCAGATTCCTATTAGCCAGATCAAAGAGGCATCGCACGGTGAAAGCATCAATTATTTCAATGTGCCGGGATGGTACCATTTTTCAAAAACTCTACGCAGCATCTAAAAATTACCAAAGTAATTTCTTTAGTATATTGTGCAACAGTAATAGAAAGCTGTCTATTGAAGTGCGAGATTTTGCCTGATGTGGTATCTCTTTAATTTACTTTAATTACAGGCAATTCAATACTTTGAACTTACTGATTCAGACGAAATTAGATGATCTGCCCGGTTCTTCTGCAGATAAATATTTGCAGATAAACTGTTAGCGGTTCGACGGTAATTTATTTGAGCTTTAAAAGCCAGTTACTATGGAAGCCATAATAATCACAGTGACGCATTCAAATCAAAACTCCACACTTCTGCACCACTTCAAGTACCTAAAAAAAAATGATCCTTGCTTTTCCATGCATCAGGATCCAGACTATTGCATGTGTTTAATGAGCGTCAGATTTATATAGTGTGTGTTCCTTTGGTTAAAAATAACATGAACTCTAAAGCAATGCCTATGTGCTGAGTAATGGCTTCCAATCATGGCCCTATTTAAACCACGCACACAAACCATAGTTTAAAATGACTCACAAAACCATGTTTGAATGCATCAATCAAACATAATTATATGTATATCAGAGCGCAGTGTAGCCTCTCACGCCACTCATTCGCTTTTAGGACTACGTGCTTTGCGCTGCGTCATTCACACAATGACGTAGATGTCGCCTTAAATACAGGGCGAAGGGTGCAGGACACAACAAATTTCATTTTAAACTATTTTATCGATGCTCGACATGGCGCAGCCTTCAAACCACAGAAACATAAAAACATGACGTGTTGTGGAGAAGTCGTATAAAGTCAAACTACTCATTTGTACTAATGTCCAAAAAAAAATTCTGCTTTTTTTTACCGATTTCACTTTAGCAGAGACACTTTCTTACTTTGCATTATACCCGAAAAGGGTAAACCCAGAAACCATGAACCTGGTCACACCCTTGTTGTTTTTGCACATTCAGAGAAGATGGTTAGGTTTTTAAAGGTCCCGCTCTATTTTTTTTATTTATTTTTTTTAACCTTAACATCCATTTAATTCTCTCCAGCTTCAAATGCGCTGTTTCGGTGTCTCTAACTGGTGAGCCATACCTCATCTCAGCAGAGGTGAGGAACAAGCCAGGGGAGGGGGTATTCTCCTTATATGAGGTCACAATACAGAGGAAATCTCATTTGTTTCGTTAAGGCATGGAACAGTGAACAGCTTTTGTTTCTACACAGAACATGTCGACCCTGAATGTCTAAAAATGACTCAATGGGGATTTTTTTAAAAATAACAGAGCCTCCTTAATTATGCGAGAGAAAATGAACCATTTCTATTAGTGCCTAAACAATTTACTGACTCGTTTGTCCTTATAAACCCAAAGGTTTTACTCCAAATTCACTTTTTTTTTTTTTAAGTGAAAAGGACATGTCTGTCACTGGTATCGTTTAAAACACCCACCTCCAAAAAAAAAACATCACTAGTGTGATAAAATCCATCGACTCTGGTACCACCATCTATTCAAACATCCTGCAAGAACAGAACTTCTAACTCCAGGCATTAGACAAGAATTCCTCCTATGCAGACAACGGAAATTCCAAAAAGCTCTGGAAAGTTCTCGCAGCCAAAATGAACACCTTGACACGGCTCCACTTTGTGCAGGTTACACGCCATCAGCGTCTCCAGCTATTCTTCCCTCACTGCCTCTTTTCCCTCGTTCTCTCTCCGAGCTTTTAGGGGCCCTGCAATTACAGGCAGAAGCAGCAGCCAAAGCTGTGAAGGTGATGGGGAGCACACGTGAGGGCAAATGTCACCCCGCTAAGTGAATGGGGTGGAACCAGACCCATTCAGGGAGTTGGAAAATGGATATCCGTCATACGGACATCCACGGCAGTTGCATTTAAAGTAGTCACTCTCAGTTGCGTATTGCACAATTTTTTCACATTTCTTAACATACAGTCCAAAAAAAAAAAAAGCCAGAATCAAATTACAGAAGATGCCAATTCTAAAGAAATGCATGAGCATGCTTTATCGCTTTATTCACTCTTTGAAAATTTCTATTATGTTGATATAAAACTACTGCGGCACTTAATTTACCCTGGTTGATTATGTTTTAATTAAGCTTTATGGGTTTACTCACATGAAATTAGACTTTACTAATGATTAGGATTCTTTTACCACAAGGATCTTATGAAAAGCCAGTTACTGAGGTTTGAGAAGAAAAAGATTCTTAGGCCGGTAGTTGATTAAGGGGGAAAAAAAGAAAGAAAGAAAAAAAAAAAAAAAAAGGTACCCAATATACCCTATGCTGCCATGGTAACATGGTTAACATTACAGCATTACATTTTCCCTTTCACTGGAACCAGGAGGCTCAAACCTGCGTCAGCCTAACAGTGCTCCTTAACACAGAGTGAGCTCCATGACCACATTGTGTTTTAAGATCGGAGTGGAAGAACTCGAACCTCCTGAACACCTCTGGGATGCCCTGGAACACTGACCGCACCTCTGACCTCCTCAGTACCTGATCTCACTAACTCTACAGCCTCGCTCCAACATCTAGCAGAACGCCTTTCTGGGAAGTTAAACCACCACACATGCAGTACTGCGCAATAGTCTTGAGCCAGCTCTCGTTTCTTATTTCATATTTTGCTTCCAAAGGGCCAGCCTTTCCCGTATTTTTATGTACTTTTGAAGAATAGTTCACCAGGCTTCCCGAAGGTCTTTTTATAGCTCACATTTTTCAGTCCAGTCAATGTACCTGACCAGTTTCACAGGAATGTTGTTTGTTTGTTAAGCCACACTGTGACCTATGAATCATTCAAGCATAAAAAAAAGTACCTTACTCAACAGGTGCAGATGATGACAGACGATCAGGCCGGTGAAGAGTTTACTGGTGACGCTGAATGCTGAGTGGTTGGGACAGACGAGAGGGGAAATGAGGTTGCTGCTGAGGATGTAACAGACAACCAATATTTCAATCATATCTTTAGGCACTTTGGATCCTGTTACTGTAAAACATTTGTTCCCATTTCTTTCATTTAATTAAATATGAGGAAATGTGGGGTGACTCAAGACTTTTGCATAGTACTGTATAACTTTTGTTCTTACAAACTACACTGTTTAGAGCTAAATATTAACTGTACTGCAAATATAGGAATACTGACTATGAAATAAGGCTGGGCAATTAATTGAAAATGTTTTGAAACCTCTAATAGTCCTCATAATAATAATAATAATAATGATAATGATAATATAGAGGAAAGTATTAACAATTTAATATAATAATAATCTTGACCATGTCTGTGTGTGTGTTTTATGTACTGTGCCTTTGAAAACATACTACAGAGTGTGTAGTCACATGACTCTGCCACACCCCGTCTGCACCACTTAAGCAAACCTTTTATTTGAATAACAGATCCCATCTTTAATAGTTCAGGATATTTTACAGTACAAACCTCATCAGTGAACTATAGAGAAAGAAAATTCATTAATCGTAATCCAGTCAAAATGTTCAATTAACCACACTACTGATTTGATGATGTGTCTTCCAGCACTACTATGAAACGTTTTCAATTAAACCTGGTGTAAATTTTCACACAGTATTTGCTTCATCCATATGAACACATCACAGTCGTCCATATTTGTTTTTCTTGCCTGTTCATTTCATATCTAAAAAATAAAAGTAAAAAAAACTGAACAGTATGAAGGGCGGCACAGTGGCGTCGTGGGTAGCACGGTCACCTGGCACCTCCAGGGTCCGGGTTCGATTCCGTCTCTGTGTGCATGTTCTCCCCGTACTTGGTGGGTTTCCTCCGGGTACTCCGGTTTCCTCCCACAGTCCAAAAGACATGCAGGTTAGGCTAATTGGCGTTCCCAAAATTGCCCGTAGTGTGTGAATGGGTGTGAGAGTGTGTGCATGTGTGCCAGGGTGTACCCCGCCTCGTACCCCAAGCCTACTGGGATAGGCGCCAGGTTAAAGTGGGATAGCAGAGGAGTGAGTGAACAGTATATGAGCATCAGCCAATATGTTCTACTACTTTATCAGACCCAGAAAAGCTACAGTGGTCTTGTCTCAATTCTCTCGTTTCACTAATTACCGTGAACAGCACTAAAAGCTCTAAAAGTGTACAAAGAGTCACACTGTGCTGTCCATCACACCCTGAATAAGCTAAACATCTAACACACATTATTCATGCTGGGTGATAAATCATGTCCTTGAGAAATGTAAGGGATTTTCCAAGGGGTGTGTATGTGTACATGTGTGTATACGTGTGTCCATGACAGCATCAGCAACTTTATAATTCAAAAGCTACGACTATCAGCACATCCCCAACCCTCACACACACACACACACCGCTCCTCCGGCTCACCTGCTAATGATATTCTGCCATACACAAGGGATCTTTCTCTCTCTGTCCTCTCTCCCGCTCCCTCACACACACACACACGCGTGCACAAAACCTTGTTAGTCGAGGCTGTAGCAGGCGAGATTGGATACAGACTCTGTACTTGCTCGCACAGAATTACATTATTGATCAGAGCACAGATAAGGTTATGAAGGATTCATGGGGTGTCAGTATTGCCAAATTTATCTGCGGATGTGCGTCTGTGTGTGTGTGGGGGGGGGGGGGGGGTGAGTGACAGATGAAAAGAGACCAAAAGTGTGTTTACATGAGCACTAATAATACTAGGAATTATCTGGAACAGGCTGTATTATCCAGGTTTTCATGTAAACGGTTATAAAACTGACAAAGATATCCGACTGCACCCGTTAACCTGTTACTGAAAAAAAATTATTATATAAAATTATGAAGCAAATGAAATAATGATGATTTTTAATATGACTAAAAATAAAACTGGATAGAGCACAAGACTTGGAGACTTGGACACCACTATAAACCTTTAACCCTGCAATACCTTTGGACTGCAATGAGACCTATGTTAGTCTATGTTATGTAAGTAACTAAGTCCAAGTCTATGTTAACAAGTTAGCCTCCTCTGTGGAACCAAAAAAAATAAAAAATACTCATTTTAAAAACTCGCAACCCTTCTACCAGGCTGCTAAAAATGAAATAAATAACCTAATGGGTCATGGATTTCAAAAGACTCGGCCACATCGCTTGTTGATTAGCTTACTGATCAAATCGCAAGTATTAGATCACTATTACTGAAAGTGGGAGAGATGTGTCTGTGTGAAAGACTGAGAGAGAGAGACTTTTTCTGACTCTAAACTGATGCTTTAATTTGAGCATGTGGCCGCGGGAGAGTCACAGTGTGTGCCGAGTGTGTGTAACAAAGTCCACTGCTAAGCCGGGCCGTGTAACGAACTGATTCACACACATACACACTCACGCGCAGATAGGAGCTACTGAGAGTTTCAACACAGTGGAATGTGGAATAGCTGATAAGCCTGAGTAGAGCAGAGGTTTAAGCTCTAGACACGAGACTCGAACATAAACTGACTTAAGAAACCTATTATGCAGAACTTACCCTGTTAAACATTTGTAGACATTTAGATAGGTCTTTAGTGTATGGGCGTACAAAACAATAGATGTAATAATAGTAAGGAGAAAAAAAATAAATTAACAGATTTGCTGCTTTTTGTTCTTGTTCCATGTTTGTATTGGCTGGGGCTTAAACAAGCCAATTTAGATTCTCCCCCTAAAGTGACCTCATATAAGAAGATATCCTAGACTAGTTTGTTTCTTAGCACCGCCTACCTCTGTTCTACTTTTACCCTGGGTGGGGTGTGGCTCAGCAGTAGCTCATGCACATCCAAACCAAATAAAGGCAGTTTAAGGTACTGTATTTCAGCTGGAGCATTAGCAGAGCTCGGAGACCTCCGAGAGCGTATTCAAGAAATCGCAAAATGTGGACCTTTAAATCCCAGGAGTTGTTTACGGCAGTGCGGACGTTTCTGACAGACAGCACGTCCAACACACCATCACAGATCTTCCAGCAATTAGTCCTCGAACTTGGAAACAGTCATTCCAATGCTTTAATGTAATACACTAACACAATGTGTCTAAAAAAATACAATTATAAAATAAATACATCTTTTTTTTTTATATATCTTTTATCTCTTGGCTGACATAATTTGACATGTTCACCTTAAGATCCATATATCCAATATACCCCAGATAATGTAACTGTATATTATGTGAACAAACTGTATGATTGTGTTTTTAGTACTGGGCCTTGAAAATTCAGCACAGAGTTTTTGCCCTAGTTATCTAGCATGTCTTATCGATCAGCCCTTTCTGAGTCAGATATGAGGTGTTAGAATAGAAACATTACTAATTTAAAACAGTTCTGGAATAAACTGTGAAGTGTGATTGCTCTGCAGAAGAAGAGGTTGCTGAACAGCTGGCAGAGCGAGTAATGGTGTGATTGCTGAACAACAGGGATGAAAAAAAAAAAAAAAAAAAACAATAGCAAAAGATCGATAGGGAAAACAGCATGAAATAACAGGTGTTATAAAGATCATTTAATAAACAAATCTGGCAGGATTGCGAGGGTGAAACAGTTAACAATACAATATAGTTCTATAAGTGAGACTTGGCAGTGCATTGCACATGTTAGTGGTTTCCTTTAGTGGTGCCTTAGCTTTGTTCATGAGAAGGAAACGTCTTAAACCACATTTCTGCATAAAAAAAAAAGGAAAAGTAAGAATCTTTTAAGTTCAAATAACTGATTGGATGACTTGCAGCTCCAGCTGGTAAAACCCCAGTCAGGAAAAGTGAAATCCTGAGCTTTATAATGAGGGATGGAATCACCAGGAACCACACAATACGATAATATCAGGATGCCTCGGTGCCGATTCGATTTGTATTGCAATTCTATATCATGATTTCATAAATACAGTGAAACCCCAGATGGCGAGTAACGCGGTTTGCGAATGTTACACAGCTACCCTCGTTTTGCGGAAGACGAGAAGGGGGAGAGGGGAGGGTCTCCTTACTTTAGCTTCACATTCACACACAGCGCCTTCACGCACAAACGGAAACACTTTTTTGTCTGGATTTTTTTTACTTTTTTTTTTTTATTTCTACTTTTTTTAAAAGGTAAAGTGAAAGTTAATTTGTTTTCATTTTACTTTAAATTGTGTGTTAATTATTTTTATGTATTTATTTTTTTTGAGCTGTGGAACGAATAATTTGAGTTCCCATTATTTCATAGGGGAAATTTAGATTTGGTTTACGAGTGTTTTGAAATACTAGCCCGCTCCCGGAACGAATTATGCTCGTAATCCGAGGTTCCACTGTATCCTAATCCGATTTTCATTACGATTTTTAAGAAACTGTTGCTTCTGCTACATCAATAGTTTAGAGGGCACCACCTGCAGGATTATGAAGGAATGGCAACTTCAAATGCAAACAGTTACATTAAGAGATTTACTAAAATGATTTGGGATTTTAAAGCAATAGATAAATTGCTATACATGATGCATCACAATTTTATCTGAGCAGAGAAGCATCTAGCTAGAGACGAGGAACGGACGCTTTTTATTACCCTGGCCAAGCGTAGGAAACACCACGGTCAACAATAAGGAGAAATATCACTGTGACATGACAGCCGGCCGTCTGGATGAGATTGTGGGGAAGGAATAACAAAAATATCCTCATATATTACACGAGTGTAGGAAATGAGGAATGTTAACAGTATTTGCACAGGCGCGGGCATTTCCACCCGGGGTCAGCCAACTGATTTAAATCCTTGACCCAAACTCTTAAAAAAGGTAACAACCCGGGTGTGTCTCTTGTCTCATGTATTTGGAGAGTGGTTCCCAGAAGGAGGATCTGCTGTTGACCGTGCTGCAATCAGCAATGCCTGAGCGCCATCATATCAGGTAACACTCTTTCCACAAGACAAGTCTGAAATTGAAAATAGCGCGTCGCTTCTGTTACAGTCTCTGTGTTGGTTCCACTGCCTGAACGGACCTGTGGTTTCACGACAGACTTCGTTTACACCCCTTGATTGATGTGTCTGTTGTGATTTGTCCTAATGGAATCAGCGTTTCTTAGACAGACTTGTAAAAACTGTAAATTAACATCAGTCAATCTGGACAGCAGTCAAATATCCCACAGAGATCAAGTGCGTTTCTCCAGCTATTTATATATCGCACACTGAGTGTGTGTGTGCGCGCGTGTGTGCTTTGTATCTCTAGTTTCTCTCTCTAGCTATGTTTACACAGACAATCTGATTGAAACTATTCGGATTAACAATTCTTAACTTGATTACATGTAACTTTATTCACACGCACAAAGCGGTTCTGCCCGCTGTGAAGCGTTTAATCTAAGAATGAGGAGAACAACTTCAACTTTCTCCTCCCGGTAAATCCCGCCTCCTGTGGTAGGATTGGTTCCAAGAATTCAATCCCATTTATGATTGGTTAGATGCTTTACTCAAAATGTAAAACGTGAGCCAATCAGTGTCTCTTCGCCAGACAGAGTCGAGACAGAGTCTGAGAGGCTGGTTCTCTTCCTGAGAACTCATTACACCACCCAATGTAACACCAACGTAGGGCAAACATGCACACAAATTATATAGTTATTCCAACAAGAGAGAAATGACCAGATCAAGTGTGTACATGTCAAATATTTACCTATGAATAGATCATCAAAGCTTTAAGAGGTGTTTGCATGAGAGTCCATGAAAATGCACCTTGTGTCTCTCTGTCTCTTTACATCTCCCCGTCTATCTCGCTCTTCTCAATCTCTGTCTTCGTCTCCCTGTCGTGCTGTCTCCCTCACCCCATGTTTCATTTCCTCTCTCTCCATCTCTATCTCTCGCTGTCAGTCTCACGCTGTCTCTCATGTCTGCCGCTCACTCTCTGTCTCTTGTCATCTCTCCGTGTCGGTGTCTCTCTCTCTCTCTCTCGTCATCTTTAGGCCTCTGCTCATTTTTGATCAGCTCTCGGAGTAGGCCTAGTAAAAGAAATAAATGTTTCACAACCAAAATGGAAATTATGAAAATCAAGATGAGGAAACCGATTTCCATTAGCATGATCAAGGCCTGCTGCAAGTATGTTTTTTTTTTATGAGACTGATGGTTTCTGGTTTTCTAAATCGCGGGTGCATTAGTGTGCCGCACCCAAAACGCAAGGGCTGGCAACCCTCTATTTCCATATGCTTTTGTTTAAAATCAATGGCGTTTTAAATCCCAGGATCAGAGAGACAACGACATGGAACAAGACACAGGAAGAGAGACAGAGAGAGATGTATTAATGTCAAGAGAAGCAAACAGGAAATTAAATCCAGAACTTGAGCCAAGTATGCAGTCTTGTACTCAGACAAGCAGTGTCTGGAACAAAAAAATATATATACAAATCATGTTATTGCTGATCTGCAGCACTAACGACAGTCATCTCTCTTATCTCTTTCACACACAGGCACATGTACACACACACGGCAAGTAGCTGAGAGTAACCAAACGTGTTCTTCCAGACATCGCCCAATCAAGACGGCGAATAACATGCAACGCTGAAAATCCCAAAAATACCACGGAGGGAACAAAAAAAAGAAAAGAAAAAAAAACTGCACACACACATTTGTATACTCCCACTCGCTCTGTTCTGATTTTGTTTCCTGGTTTCTTCCAACTCTCCAATTCTTTTAACTCGATCCCAGAAATAAAACCCTGCTTGGGTATGAAAAGAGCAAAATGGAGGAGCAGATCAGAAATATCACGCAAGCAAAATGCGTCATCATAGACACACTCGTTTCTCATCAGGCCTTTATAACAAAGTGCCACCTTTTAAACCAGTGAAGCCATATTGTGAAAAGATATCCGTAATTAGCTGTACGTATTCTTAATTCTATATTTACTCAAAGCTTAGGGATAAAACTGGTACCTGACAGGGTCACATTAATCTAGTTCTAATTCCAGCTTACAGAGGAACTCCAGACTGACGATCTGCTCGGCAATCAGTTCTGTCCATCAGGCATTTGGTCCTAATCTCAGAGCGTGTCGTTAAATTCAGTAACCAGTGAAATACCTAAACATGGTAGTCAGTCATCATGGGAAATCTCTTCAAGATCAAGATAGAGTCTTAACTTACATACAGAACAAGTCAAAACTTTGGACACCCGTTCTAATTCCAAGTTTTTTTTTATTCAGCGATTTATTTTCTACATTCTAAAACAGTATTGGAGATTTCACTCACTCACTAATCTTTTATACCATTTTATCTTTTGATAAGGGTCAAGGGGGGCCTGGAGCCGATCCCAGAAGACTTGGGGCACAAGGTGGGGTAACACCCTTAATGGGGTGCCAATCACACACACTGTGCAAGGCGCACACACTCGC
The DNA here is from genome assembly GCA_030522415.1 of Channallabes apus. Taxonomy (NCBI): domain Eukaryota; kingdom Metazoa; phylum Chordata; class Actinopteri; order Siluriformes; family Clariidae; genus Channallabes; species Channallabes apus. The sequence continues at coordinate 26,975,471 of CM060114.1, forward strand.
GCTCATTCACACACTACGAGGCAATTTGTGAACGCCAATTAGCCTAATCTGCTTTGGACTGTGCATGCACACAGACCAGAGGCGGGAATCGAACCCGGACCCTGGAGGACTGAGGTTACAGACAGTGATAACCCCTAAGCCACCATGCCGCCGGCTGGAGATTTCAAAACTATGAGATAATATATATATGGAATTATGTAATTACACAACAATAATCAGGCACAAAGGACATTCTGGAAAAGTTTTTGCAATGATAGTATTGTGTGCATTTGCAAAACCCATCAAGCACAGTGATGAACCTGGCTCTCATGGAGACCTTCAAAGTTCATTTAGAGTTACCAGCCTCAGAAATGAACAAACAGCACATTAGATTAGAGCCGTTATAAAGGCTTTACAGAGCATACTGTAAGTAGCAGAAAGATCAAAAAAATTAACAGTTCAAAGGAGATTATTGCATATTTTGGATACCTTCAGCGTTGTTTGACAATGTAGAAAGAAATAAAAATCAGGAAAAACTGGTAGTGTTCACCTCCAACTGTGAAGTTTAACCAACAAGGAAACCCTGTAAACCACACAGCAAAGCCACACTTGCAAAATCATAACTTTAGCTAAAATTTCATTTATAAAATTTGAAACGAGCTCCTCCATATAAAGTGGCAACATTGGTGGAGCTTGAGGTTAAAAATAAAACACTGTACAGGTGGAGCACTAGTTTCCTTTGTAAATTTTTAAAAAGTCAAACATCAAAGTGGAATTTGTATATAAATGCAGAGCTTCCCACATTACATGAGTTGTCTAAGCATTAACACATGCAAACTCAAAAGTAGTGTTTCAGACATCTGCATCGCTGCCGCTTACCATAATAAAAATATCCGGGTTTCTGGAGGCACAACTTCATAATCAATGCTCGATAGAATCGTGAATGTCTCGCCCCTGGAGACGGGCTTGTTTTGTCTGAGCATCTTCCCACACAATATTTACTTGATTTGGGGAGAAAAATTCTATTTATTTATGCCAAATTTGTATGAGCTCATAGTTGTTCCCAGCTTTTCAGTGCTGTCACACAGGATGTCACTTCCTCATTCAGAGTGAGAATGTGATTCCTGCACCTCCGGATGTCATTAACAGAATGTAAAAGGCCATCATTATGTCTTCGCAAGCTCCTTAAGCTACTGTCGGATTGCTTAGATTTGGCTTGGGTGCGGCGTATCTCAACCCATTGCCCGTTAGAACGTCTCTAAAATCAGAGGAAGACTGTTGATTTGTTTTGATTTTTGGCCATTGTTATTTCATTTAAGTACCAGTCATGTTTATTGTCTGGTTCGTCTCAAGCAGCTCTAGTTCTTAACACAAGGGTACAATGCAACTTGGTCTTTTAAACTTTCTCCTATTAAACATCTCCTATGGTTCGATTAAATTAATTGAATCGATCAGCTGGTTTTCGACTCGGGAACGATTTATGCTTTGCATTAAGATTCACAAAATTTATTAAGTAAACTTTCAAATGATGGTCTAAAAATAGAGGAATTCCCTAAAATAGAAAATATAAACCGCTTCAACTTAATACTTCAATTCACTTCAATTTAATAAACAATGCCATGCTTTGTAACATACGTTGTTGATTGTTTAAATGTCATGAATCTTACAAACCTTCTTGTGTTTCCCATTCCAGTTTGTTTGATGACCGTATTGCTCCAAACACTTTAAACCCAACAACAACCAAAAAAAAGCAATAATCTTGCAAAACAAGAGTATGTTCCAAGTACCTGGCGGAAGATGAGAAAGCTCTCTCTTTTCGGGAAAAGCGGTGGTATATTTTAGTGTTTTTGTGGGAACTGATTCCGAATCTGAAACTGATACATCGAGATTCAATTAGTCAAATAAACTGACAAAAGATCAATTAAACTGAATAAACTATTTAAATCACAGATCTCTACCGGCTGTTGTGCAAGTCACCAACAAGCATGTTAACATGCCTTACAGAACTTGAAGTCATACTGACAGCGTGCATGAAGGTATGAGATGAAATCACTGCTAAGAAGCTAATTCACGAGGACGTGAATTTTTGTCAGTTTTTCGAAAATTAACAAGCGTACACAGTGCATGCTATGGCACATACTTTAACACACAATCCTGTTGCTGATGTCAGCATTTCCCTCCAACAGCATACCCTGTGACAATTAAGAGTTAAACGGTAAAACCTGCATTATTCAGGAAAAACTAAACAAAAGGATTTGGGATGATAATATGAAATGCATAGAGAATAAGTGGAAACCTTGTTCTTTAAGGATTAACTGCACTACTGTACTCCAACGAAACCTCTTTTGAAAGCTTAATCAAGTGATGAGTCCGTACACAAACCAATTGAACACGTTAAGGAGCTTTTGATAATGCTGCATAACCAAAAAAGTATTAAGAAAAAGAAAAAAAAGTCACGTCACTGATCCATGCAGCCATCTGTTAATGTATTTGTGACAGACTGTTTTGAAAGAACAGACCATGTGCTCATACAGAAGATGACTATCCTCCATATGCATCGCTAAAACACTGCCAGGAATATAAATGGAAAGAAATAACTCTGGGAAACTCTGATGTCCTTCGTGTTCAGTTCTACAAAATTAGCGCTCTCAACCTCTTCTCACCGACACCTCACAGAAACGACTCTGTGACTCACACCGACCGCTCTCTGGAGGATTTCAACTCTTCTTGTTGTGTAGAACGCATGCAGCACTTTGTCTTAACAAGCTACCTTTCTAAATCTGGTATCAATTAATTACCAGCTCACCAAACAGCTGAGTCGACAAATCGTGTTCCAAACACTGCTTAGCCAGAGGGGTCGGGGTATTGAGCACAAACGATATTATACATCTGCACAAATCTAATCCTCATCATGGCTTTGCTCATCATGGTGTAGGCTATTAGCCAATCCAACAAGCCTGTACATTCCAAAACATGACAGCAAACACATGAATATCTCGTTTACCTTCTTTTAAACAAATCTCTCGAACTCTTTCTAAACAAAACTGCTCAACCGTGTCCGTTTTTTTTTTTATTATTATTTGCTTAAAACCAAACCGCAACAAACCAGTACACAAATGTGTGGAGAGGCAAATAGATTGCAGTCCAGATACAAGATATTAAATGTGGGTGGAGTCTATAAACCGGAGGTTTCCCCAAGAGATTACTAGATTACCAAACGGTTCGTCAAAATACAAACAAATACATGTCAATGCTTTTATTAATTACAGACTATTTCAAAACGGTATCATTCCTATGTTACCTGGGTCCCATGTTCCCCTGGTCTATATACTGTAGCACCAAATAAAAACCTAAAAAAAAGTTGTTTCCCTGCTCTCTATTTGTTTAATGACATTGTGTCTAAAAACCTCCAAAACCACATAAAAAAATTATAAGCATTAATTTTGTTGCATTTAAAAAGTTCTGAAGCCTTGTTCTATTAAAATAAACTAGATAATATTCAAGAAATGTTTAATCTTAAAACGGGTTATATTTTTAGAATAGAATGAGATGTTTAAATCAGACAATCTCACATGAGAGGGAGTGCTATTGTGCAGAATATAGCACAGCTGGAATGCGGCTGTAGGCATGTGCTATATTCAGACGTACAGCACGAGTTTGAGTGTGATATTACTTTTATACAACAGGTCCACAAATGCCATTTAGTATCAACAGGTTATGATTTGTTTCGTTATTTAATCAGTTATTTTGCTACAGCAACACATATCCTTCCACAAACTAATTAACAGGGATAGTAACAGTAGTTTTACATTTTTACAGGTACTATGTAGTTAAAAGGTGAGGAGGAAAAACAAAAAAAGAAACATGGTGGTGGTGGACAGTCTTGTAAATCTCATGAGTTTCTCTAGTTAGTTAGCTTCATAGTCATAAATAACAGAACACGATGGCTTAGATACGATTCGGAACGACTTTGAAGCAGGTATTAGTGTTTTTTTTCCCCTTGTTGTTTTTTTAGATGACAACATTATCAGATTTGTTTTCTTCCTGAAAGTGCTTGTGTGACCGTTTCTGCATGTGTTTTTTTGGCAGGCGTTCCATACACTCGTGGAACGGCCTCTCGTCCTATCAGATTGCTCGGTTGGAACCAACTGTGTGAACAGAAAAACTGACTTTGGAAACATGGGACCCTGGAATCATAGGCAAACTCAAACATACATCCAAGTGTTTTTTTAACCACTTGGATCATTTACACACCTTGATGGCTAACAATAATCAAGTTGAAACACAGTAAAATGATAAAAATGCCTTGTTCAGTCTTTGCCAGTATATTCACCTAGACAGAACCACAGGCTGACGCATTAAGTTATAAGCAGCTGTACCATGGTTAGCGGGTTTAATATTACTGCACACCACAGCAATGTGCTACAATCACAGCATGCCAGCGGCGAAGTAGGTCCTGAAGTCTCCGCAAAAACCACCGAGCACTAAATAATCAATGCAGGCCATGGCTTTCCTTTGCTTAAAAAGGCACCTTTGTGGTAGAGAAATCTGTGGGCCTCAAAACAAAAAAAAAAACGTCACACAATGAGAGTTATTATGTGCCGTCCCAGAGCTATGTATACAAGATAAAAAATGAATAAAAAACGGCTGATGTGAAGACGACTCCAATCAAAGCAATTCTCAGACCGAGTACAACCGCAACGTGTAGGACATTGCTCTTTCTGAAGTGCTGCAAAACCAGAAGAACTTGACTGACTTTAGGTTGGTGTGTTAACCTCCTCCAGCTTCCGGTAATCTGTGTAGGCTCCGAATGAAGTCTGTGTAGAGACAAACATGTGATTACGCTGTTGTCCAAATCAACCCCGCTGAAAATTAGGTGCCTTTAAAAGTAGTGTGGGACGTATTATTTTCAGTAAAGTCAATTACCTAGCTCTGGTCTCTTTAGAAGTGTGTGGGCGTGTGTGTGTTGGGGGGGGTTGGAATGGAGCTGTTTTTCCGAACTCTATCTGAGGCTCTGCGCAGGAGCAAGGTTTTAATGAAATTCTCTGATTTATGCCACATCGGTGCACTGTGATTTGTAACAGACCTGTCCTGACTGTTGCAGCGGCTCTTTGTGCCAGTGAGTGGTGAGGGTTCTTAAACAACACGGGCGCAGCCTGTCAAAAAGACATATCGCACTCATAGCGCTTCTTGTGCCGAGACACACTGATACGGTTTCTGCTTGCGTGAACAAGTAGAATGAATGTTCATGGAGACAAACGACAAAATGAGCATACGCGGCATTAAATTTGAAGATTATGGATTATGTCTCAGGCGTATATATAAAAAAAAAGAAGAAAAAAAAAGAGACTATTAGAAATACCTGTAGACCTGAGGATTTATCCAATGAGCCAATCATGAGACGGCAGCATAATGCAGAAGATCATATACGTATAGGTTAAGAGCTTCAGTTCATATTCGTCATATATCAGAATGGGAACTAATCAGTCTCTATGACTTTAAACGTGGTATTGTTGCTGCTGCCAGATGGATCGGTTTGAGCTTTTCTGCTGATCTGCTGGGATTTTCACACGTTGATGCAAAAACTAGGGGGAAAAAAACTGAGCAATTCTGTAGTTGGAAATATTGTTGATGATCAAGGTCAGAAGATAATAGACTGGTTCAGACTGAAATGAGGTCTATGATCATGCAAATAAGCGCTGTTGAGGTGAAATGCACTAGAGAAAGATCTAATGTCAGGTTTTTCTACAGTAGGCTTTAGAGGAAGGAAAACTTGTTTTAAATGTTCAGGTGTCCTTTTCATGATTTGATGTATTTTGCAAATTGACCCTATGAACAGGGATAATGAATGAACAGGGATAATAAAGTGGAGTGCAGCTGAGGTATAATTTATATTATTGTAGCCTTAAGTCATAAGTAGTGGTTCATGGGTTAAGGCCCAAAACCGATGTTTAGCGCTTAATTCTCAGCACTGTCCAGCACAGCTTCCCTAAGTATCACCTTTTAATGCACCATTTATCATACACCAACCCTGCACTCAGCTTCCCTCCAATTACAAACAAGTTATTACTTATTAACATCTACTGTATAATTTAATTTCAGTGTATTCAAATGAATACCCCTTAGGTACGCATAGTCACACAGGAGAGTGAGCGTAAGCTTCAACATGACTGAGTGATAAAGCTCTTCCTGCTGGCACCATGCACATGCTTCTGTCCCCCTCTCTCTCTCTCAAACACACCCCCAACACATACACACGAGAATACCACCCGTCGGCCTGGACTCCCTTATCACATTCCGGCTCGAGTCACACTCTTTAGCGACAGCACGCTGATCGAGTTAGCAGTCAGCTGAAAACTCCTGACACACACACTGAACAGGTCACTGAGGATATTCTCTTTAATCTCTGTGCATGATAACATTTATCTACCCACGCGGTTACTGATTAACTGGATGAGCTGGACTTGTCCGTGTGACATGATCAGGCATGCCGTGTGGCAGCGTGACGTATAAGGAGTTTTAAGCAAGTTGAACAAAATCACCGACAGCCAAGTTTGCATCAAAAAGAATCGATGTCACTAATGATTTTATAACGCCTACATTCTAGAATCGTTACATTTATAGAGAATTATTTCAAGCCTATTTGTTTTCATTTCAATGGATTGCCGTAGATTACAAATTCAGTATCTTAAAATATGAGAAAATTTTATTTGGAGTTTGAATACATTACTATTAATAGTAACGCATGAGGAAGACTGCTGACCACATGCTTAAGAACAGCTGTCCAGATGATAATCACCAATAACCCCCCACAAGGAGGAAGATATCTCACAGAAGGTGCTGTCTTGAAGTAGATTCTTATGAAATTAACTTAAAGTAAAAAAAGAATAATATAGAAAAAAGGTGTACAAATAAGGATGATGAAAATTAAAGAATTTGGATGGAGCTTCAGCAGGAGTGGAGCGAGGCTGGAGTCAGTGCATCAGGAGCCACCACAGACAGACATACTCGGAAAGCAACAGTTGTCACCCATTTCCCGAATATCAAGCCACTCCTGAATTAGAAACAACGTCAGAAGGGTGTGAAATTCTGAAACTATATTTGGAAATCAAGGTCCCAGACCCTGGAAGATTGAAGTGGAAAATAATGCAACTTTCTTGAACTCCAGTGTGCAGTTTTCTTAGTCAGAGATGATGTGGTGCAACCAACCAGTTTCAGAAGAAATTTTTTTATTTCTTAAGCCACACAGTGATCTATGAATCATCCAAGCATTAAAAAATAAAGATCTGGCCTAAGGAGTGAACCAGTGAGAACCAGAGGAGATGATCAGAATGCTGAGTGGCTGGAACAGACAAAAGGGGAAATGAGGTTGCTGCGGAGATTTTTACATAAACAACCAATTTTTAAATTGTATCTTTAGGTTATTTGCAGCCTGTTACCAACTGCTTTAATTGAATCTACATCATTTAAAAATGAGGGGTGGTACAAGTCTTTTGTCCAGGAATACTGGACATCGTGTCCAGTATTCCTTTAATTAGCTCCACGATCCTGAGTAAGTTCAAGCAGTTGATAAAATTAATCAATAAAAGCATGTATGCACACCAAAATCACAAACGGTTACATTTCCCTTATCCTAAACAACTCAAGCACGGAGACTGCAAGGTGTCTCATTTCTGGGCATTAGTAATGATTCACTATTTCCACTCATTGTCCAGCACCGTAGAACACAAACAAAACAGCTGACCAAAACACGAACAATACCTATTTAATGACGTGAGTAATCACAGTGCCGATACGCTGTCCAGCAAACCACAAGGCGTAGATCAAACAATGGAAGTGAGTATATACACACCAGACCTCAGTAGATAATGATGCAACTCTAGGAATATTTTTAGTCTACGGAACCACGTGTCACATAGATGAGGGGACGAATGAATCCCAGTTCCAGTCATTTAAATTGTATCGGAGTCGTGAAACTGAAAGTAAAAATAAATTCCCTGAAATGTTCAACAGGTTTAAAATCCACACTGATTACTCGGGGGAGCTGCACCACAAAACAAATCTGAGTGGAAATGATGACTATAGCGAAAAGTTTTAAAACTGCTGCCGAAACAAAGGGAGGATCAAACCAACGACAAAAGACAACCTCAGATTGTGCCATGCTGTTCTTCACACTTGTATGTGTCACTGCTCCTCAAACACTTCTCCCTGATGCGTTCCTCCTTCGCAGCAAACTGCTGATCTTCAGTGCAATGTATTTGATACAGCTTTGCATACACATTCTCTTACAATCCTCAATTCTTTGCCTCTCATGCTGACACACACAAACGGCAGCCCAAAATGAGCAGGCCTTTAAAAAAAACCCTGTAATTTTCCTACAAGGTTGACTATAGAAACAAACTTTGCATTTTCTCTAACAGACAACAGTTCATTTAAATCTCAGAGTGCTGCATTAAAGAACGAAACAGCTCCTATGTTGCAGGATGAAAGAAAGTCTCCCCACAGAAAACTTAAAAAAAAAAAAAAAAAGATGTCTCTAGCGAAACATCTATAACGTCCTTAGGTTGTTAATCCGTCATTTAGTTCCTGTGAGAAGTAACAAAAAGGCATTGCTAATGCACTTCCCATGAGAAAACAATGCTCAGTGAGACTGCTGCTAGCTCTTTTCTCACTCTAGTTTTCAGTGTCATATTAATGAGAAATCTGACAGAAGGACAGAAAAAGTTGGCCTCATAGTTTCAGACTGCAATGCAGCAATTCAAGAAGTGATCACTGTGATGGAAAGATTTAAAACTTAAAGCACTCCTGCATTAGATCCCTTAAGATAAGATAGAGAAGACTTTACTGTCATTGGACTTCTACTACTAAATTTACCTTAAACAGAGATGAAGACCCTAACAGTGAAGACACAATCAGAATTCAGAAAATTGAAGAAAAACAAGGGGGGGGGGGGAATGCTGTGGAGATCAACACAGAAAACTTAGGTTCTTAATATCTTCTCCCTGGAGAGACTTCTCAAAAACGTCATGCGAGGAGTGTAAACAAGGCCTACGGTCACCCCAAGGTCAAACTGGAATTTCCCATTCTCTGGCTCAAAAAATAAATAGATAAATAAAATGTATATATATATCCCCTTGAAATTCCTCGTTGGAATGTTGGGGGGGGGGGAAGCCTGTATAATCTTGAGCTCACACTTAGGATAACATATCAATATAGCAGCATAACACACCTTACACAATATCAATACACGCCAAGCTGATGATTACTAACAATAGTTTGCAATTTAAATTTAATTTTTTTTTTTTAATTAAGATCTCATGAAGACATCCATGTTTTTGTAAAACCTCCATCAGCATAATTCATAACTTCAAACTGTCATGTTGATTTGAAAGCAGAATTGTTCCCAAGTAGGAAAATTGAGTTGCTTAAAACTGTGAGTTATGATCTTTACATTATCATATATGTAGCAAAATACATACAACCCTAACATTAGATCACGTAAGCAACACTCAGTGTTCTATAGTGGTGCAGTGATACCATTACTGCCTTACAGGGTTCTTGCCTCCATCATGAGCTCAAACTTTTTAAGGGTTTGTGGAAATTTTCATGTGGGGCTTCCTTGGTTGCTTCGCACCTCATGAAAACTCTCACTCATTGTCCATTCCGCTTTATCCTGTATAGAGGGTCATGGGGGGCGTGGAGTTTATCCCAGGAGACTTATTGTGCCAATCCATCACAGGGCACACACAATATGGGCAACGCCAATCAGCCTAACCTGCATGTCACTGGGCTGTGGAAGCAAACCCATCAAGCATGGGAGGAACATGCAAACTCGGGCCCTGGAGGTGCGAGGC
>CM060114.1:26987803-26992803 GCA_030522415.1 Channallabes apus
AGCCCTCTTGAAAATGTCAAGATCCATTAAATCATGCTCACTTCAAAGCCCATGATGAAGCTTTACCCTTCTAACCCCTGTATCTGTGGATTGACACAATCTGGCCAGACATGAGGTTCGGCTCAAACGAACATTACTAGGAGAGAAAAATGAAAGTGAAAATGTGTACAGCAGGTACTTAACTGAAAACTTTGAGAGTTGACCTTGATGCAATCTGTGCAACATTCAGCCAAGTCAAAACCCTGCTCTAAAGATACACTGCCTTACACCCATCAGCCATAACATTATGGCCACACACCCAAATAATTAGTAGGTCCCTCATTTTCAAAACCCATTTCACAAATGCATTGTGTTTTCTGGAACCTTTTTTTATTTTTTTTTATTTTTTTATATAACCAGCATTAACTGTTTCGGCAATGAAAGCTACCGTAGCTCTTCTACTGGATCTGACTACATGGGCCAGCCTTCGCTCTCCACCTGCATCATCTTTGACCCATACATGACCCTGTTACTAGTTCACTTTGAAGTGAATGTGCTTTGGAGCACTTTTGGTAGTTCCTGACCGCTGCAGAAGAGCTGCAGTTCTGATGTAGTCGTCTAGCCATCACAGTTTGAATCATTTACAATATCTTGTTACAATGACACTTAGAAGTCAATGAAATACATGTCTGAAGTTGATGTAAGAAAAAAAAAAAAAAAAAGAAAAGGGCAAGTATAAGGATTAAAACGACTTTGACAAGGTCAAATTGCGATGGCTAGACAACTGGATCAGCAGCTCCAGATCCCAAAGAAATATGTCAGAACACACACATTTGGGGGCAAAATGGGGGGGGGGGAGACCTACTCAATATTAAGCAGGCTGTCAATATCTGTATCGCTGTATTTTAACTATCGTCTTGAGGAGCAAGAGCATGCTAATTGTTAAACATTAACGATTTACTCGAGGTGAATCAGAAACTTGTACTTTCCTACCTCCAAAAAATCTAAATCACTAATTTACAACTGCAACTTTTCACATTTTAATAGTCTTTTCGATTACCAGTTCCTTCCCTGTTCATGATCATGAACATCAAATCAACACGACCACTCGCACTACAAACCCTCTCTCCTATCTACTTTCAAATGAGTTTATAGCAGTCTCAGCTTTAGACATGTTCACATACAGACAAGTTTATAACACTTTTTATAACAAGTTAATAATACTTATCACTGTTTTAAAAATTTATTATCAATATTAGTCCCACAACCAATGTTAGCTACTAACATTACTTATGATTGTCTAATGAAGTTGCTGTTGTCATTTCATTCCAAAAGGTAATGCAAAAATGTATGAACTTCACTAAAACAACACTGTAAGAAGCACCTAAAATAACTTAATACTCAGAACAACACTGTAAAGGGAGGTACAGTAGATTTTATGAGCGTCTCAAAATAAAAAGTCACAAACACAAGACATATGATGACCGAGACTAGTAATGGGAGTTGGTAACTCTTCCTTAATATCTTTATCAGTTTAACTACACAGTGTAATGCTTCATTGATCATTTAGATTTTTTTAACTCGTCTACCAAAAACAAACCAAAACGGAGATGAGATGCATAAGTAAATTACAATAGGTCTTGATGGTTATACATTTTCCTGCTCTGCACACCGACTGTGAATTTTGTCGCCTGAAAGGTTGAGTACAATGCACACACCCTTTGTTCCATGTAAAAACGCATTCCAATATTTCGGCTAAGACTCATATGAAGCTTCTGAAGTCCTACTAAGCTGAATCGAGTTGGTATCGTTAAACCGTATGAGGAATTTAGTACCAATTTAATTACAATTGTTCTTTCCCAGTCATAAATACAGCTATGTGACTAGTATGTGGTTACCCATACAGCTAGTACCTGGTTAGCCATATGGCTAGTTCCAGGTAGCCATACACAACCATGCTTTGAGCATGAGCAGGACATTTTAATGATTAAAAGCAACTGACATTCTTCATAATCAACCTTTTTCTTTCCTGTACCTTTCAAAACTTGAAATCAACAGAGTATAATTGATGATTGTCCCATCAGTAACATAGACCAGAGTCCATATGCCCCCCTACACACACTTTGCATCTCAAACATCCCCAGGTAAGAACTGGCATTATTACAATTTGCAATCATTTGCAACTTCCCACTTATCCCATGAATGCGGAACACCACACTGGCACTCAATCATTACTACAAATGCTGAAAGAGTGAAGGTAAGCATGTGCTTTAGCTATGAAAAGACGTGACTCGCAAATATTATCCGTCTCCATCTATACTGTAAAAAAATAAAATAAAAATCCAATAACTGTACAAGACAGTGTTAAAGAAAATCACAGATAGCCATCTTTCCATACTGGCAGGAACTATGCAGGAGAGAAAAAACCTGTTAGAAATAAGATAAGATGCCAAACATAGATAAATATTTTCCCAGGCTTTCGGTCTTGTGCATTTTCTTTCCCATAACTCACTCGCAATATGTGAGATTTTGAGTTTTGCACAAAGTGACTGCTGTAAACACAGGGTTGTAGCTGTGGACTGTTCATTAACACATTCAGTCCAAACATCAGTTTGTTGGAACAACAACAATGTTTGGAACGGTCTCAGAAGCCGGATGTTTTTCTCAGGTCATCATCTTTATCGATTACTATGATCCAATTTACAGAGAGCCAGTGAAATTTAATCAGTCTTTAAAGCTTTCAATCGCACCAATGTTTACTCATTATTTCGGCCATATACACACTGCTGTAACTATACATTACGACTCAATTCTTGTGGTAAAAACTTATGCTCTGTAAGCAGGACTACAAGAAATGGTATTATCTGCCCTTTTTGTACCTCAAATCGGTTGAATGTAAAAGAGGTAGATCTTATTACAAAAACACTCCAGGCAGTGATCATGAAGCATGTTGACAAGTCCAGAAAAATACTGGCTTATCCGGTATTTTCTGAGACGCCAGCAACTTTTATTTAGTTTAACAAACTCATGCCTCAGCATGGATGATAAAGCATAGTTTCTAGACAATAAACTTGAAATGTGGAAAAGAAAGAAATCCATTTGATGTGCATTTCCAACTGAGAACTGCATTGTGATCTCGATTATATTTGCTGGAAATTTCACAAGAAAACAGAAACTTGTTACTCAGAGCCTGGCATGCAATGTGATTAGAAACACATTAGACCTTTTTTTATTACTTTGTAAAGGCCACAGTATACGAGGGCAAGACACGATGCATATAAAAACTTTACACGAAGAGACAGCTGATAAAATCATGCTAATACAGCTAATGGGAGAAATGGGAGTGTTGTGGAGTGTTTATTACCTACATTTACTCCTTCTGCTAATGGATGTATGATTTTTTTAGATCACCTTCTTCATTGATTGAATGTAAATTGAGTAAACTAGGTCTCACTCACACACTCGCTCACTCTATGCCACTTATCCTGGACAGGGTCCTCAGGAGGGTATCTCAGGCTATACACCCTGGACAGGATGCAAATCAATCACAGGACAAACAAAACAAACACACACAGGCACTACGGGCTAATCTGAATGGCTTTGGACTGTTGGAGGAAACCGGAGTACCCAGAGGAAACCCACCAATCACATGGAGGACGAGGTGCGAGGAAACGGTGCTAAACACTACATCACTGTGCCACTAAACCTCTGTAGCACTGCCTTCTGTCAGGAAGTTACCCAAAGATCCACTGCACAGCGGCACGGTCGTGTAGTGGTTAGCACTGTCACCTTGTATCTCCAGGGTCCAGGTTCAATTCCCGCCTCTGTATGCATGAAGTTTGTATGTTCTCCCAATGCTTGGTGGGTTTCCTCCGCGTACTACGGTTTCCTCCAACAGTCCAAAGGCATTCAGATTAGCCCATAGTGTCTGTGTGTGCTTGTTTGTATGTCCTGTGAACTGGGGTTACCAAATTGCCCGCCGTGGACGAGTGTGTGCCCTGGATTGGCACCCTGTTCAGGGTGTACCAGTTGAGCAGTTAAAAGCCAATCCCATTGACGCTAAGAAACAATCCCACTGTTGCCTTAAACCAGCTTTGTCCAGCAGTTAGTAAAACTCCAACCACTGTAGCTTGTAAAACAGGCCACTGAAAAGAAATGGCTCTATTATTATTATTATAAAACATTTATACTAAACCTGAAGCTCTGCGTTGGGTTTAACTGTCTACAAAGTATATAAAATAACTACTAAATAAAATATCGTTTTGGGCGTCGCTGGTTTAAAAAAAAACATCAAGTCTCAATCAATATGTGGATGAAACTTTATTTTATAAACAAACGCCATGAAACCTAAACAAGGTTGTTGTTTTTTTTTGCATTGAGTAAACAAGAGTGTCAGGACAGTCGAAGCGGATAGAAAACACCTCTCCGTGGGTTAAATGTCTCGCGTTTTGGAAAGAAAACGTTTTCCCGAAACGCTACAGTAAACAAACAAGCGGCAAACAAGCAAACAAGTAACGCGCGCGCTCACCTTTGAAGTTCAGTCGCTGTTGAGGAACACTGGCGCGCGAGCCCGGGCTCAAAGCAACTTCTTCATCGTATCCTTTCAATTCCTTTTGATCAGGAAACAAAAATGTCCTTTTTGCGCCAGGAAGGGAGACAAGAGAGACGCTACACCGCTCCGGAGCTGTAAATCCGAGGACTCACTCAGTCTCTCTCTCTCTCTCGAACTGCCGGTGCAAAGGGTTTTTCCCCCCAACCCTCACGTTCCTCGAGATCACGTGACCTCTGTGTTTCACAGGTAAGCAGAAATGACGCGGATGTGTAACGCACCTGAGAAGCCAGCAGCTAACAAACAGCTCGCGCGCGCGCTCTCTCGCGCTCTCTCTCTCTCTCTCTCTCTCCACAAACTGGTTTGTCTGTAGCTTCGCCCCTGAGAGCCGCTCACGAGAAACAGGAGGGCAGGAAAACTCCCCCCCCCGGAGCACCGCTGCTCTGATAGGCTGCCGAGGACCGAGAGGGTC